>JAFFST010046193.1:120226-145449 GCA_022414735.1 Noturus placidus | reverse complement strand
CCGAATACTTTCGCAAGGCACTGTATATATATATATGTGTGTGTGTGAGAGAGATTACTTGGTACAGCTTTTACCTATAATTGCCAATTACTCCCTGCAGTCCAGGAGTTCCTGAACTTGGGGGTCATGAGCCCATGTGGGGTCATTTGATTTAAAAATGGCATCAAGAGAGAAAATATCTTTTTTTAATCCATTATTATTTAGTAATGAATATCACAAATAACGCTCGAACGACGAAAATGGATTCTGTGTGCTACCATTTTGAAATGCTACAGCAAGTCACAAACACGCCACGTCATCTTCACTATCCTGACTGCACTAGCATAGGAGCTCAGCAATAAAAAGGCATTTTCCCATCCAGCTATCCATCTCAGCTAGCTCCTCAACCATATGGAGTGACTAACTCAGTGGAACAACATTGGATTAAGAAAGTCAAGGAAAGTAAAAAAGATTTAATATGGATTTATGTGGAACGATTAAATTGGGTGCCCTGCTAGCTCAGTTGGAAAAGCATAGGACTATTGATTTTAGGATTGTGGGTTTGAGTCCCACACTGGGTGTACAGGTGAGTGCACACTTAGTGCTGGTCCTAAGCCCCAGATAAACACTTCGGAAAGGTTTTTACACCGCATGACTGTGGCAACCCTTAACTGGAGCAACCAAAAGAACACAAGTTAAAGTGTATTCCATTAGTTCCTTCCCTTGAATTACATTTAAGGTATAAAAACATGACTAGGTGTGCCGTTACAGAAAAAGAAATCAATGGCAAGTAGATGCTGATTCTTTATACCACAGCACCATCGAATTCCTATTGGTCAGAAGGCGATGATTAAATTTTCAGTATCAACAGCTCCGATAGTACTTGTTTCAGCTGCAAGATAAATCAACGTGCTCATTTGAATACCTTATTTTTCAATAGCACCAGCATGAGGACTTGTACGGTGGATGCACCACAACAACTGATTAACAAAAACGTACCTTGTTGAACACTTATTCGGCATTGTTCGGAAGGAGTCTCCAGTATTGCTGCTTATTTGGCTGCTTAATAAATTAGCCATAGCAACAAGTGTCAATTATAAACTTTGATCCCACGTTAGAAGGAAAAATAAGACAAGATACAGGCTTTATTATAAAAGTATTTATTACGGCATTTTGTATTACATCATGTAGAATTATCTTTTTTTTTTTTTAACTCATTCTATAATTGAACTAAACATTTTAAACTTTAACTTGATAGGGGTGAAAAAAATTCTAAAATTCTCTGCTCAGGCTGCTCACAATTAATGAGTGATCACTACACCCCATGTAGATGGGGGATGATGTGCTTGGATGATGAACTTCTGGGTTTTGTAGTTTATAAGACATTTATATCGTAGAAATATTTTGGGCAAGGCTTTGGAAGTGATCCATTTGTTGATGAGTGATTAACAGACTACAAAGTCACTTTATATAAACCTACACTAACTATAAACCTACAAACTCCACATGGTATATGTATGATAAGTTTACCTGATTGAATGGCCAACGATTGTAACTATAAGTTACAACGTATATGCGAAATCCACAGAGAGAAAAAAAATTAAAGATGAAGTTAGTCCAGTAAAATCACTAACCACACCAAATCGCTATCCCTTTACTTACTCTTTAATTGCTTGTTGAAAATCCAAAGTCGTATACAGTCTATACTACAAGCCAGTATAGTGCACTGTCAGTTTGTAAGAAAATTTCCATATTAAAAAAAAAAAAAAAACAAAGAAAAAAAATAATACATTTTCTTTCCCGCAATTTTCAAATTTGACCAAAATATCAAATTATATACGAGTAAAAAATGTGCATATTATATATATTTACAGCTCCCGGTTCAAACCCATTTGAATGTGTATGGTCTTCTTGAGGAATATGTGATTTATGCAAAGTGCTTATGTAACCTAAGAAGAACTGCAAGTGAATAAGAAATAGGAGGTGTAATGAGAATAAGGGCTGAGATGAGAGATGCTTGATGTCACAGAAGGTTTTAAATTTTACTTTGTGTATGTAAATGAGTGCTCTGTGTGTGTGTGTGTGTGTGCTTCCTGTTTCTATCGTCCTTCTCGTCCAGTCGAGTGCGAGATGACGGAATGGCCGCCCACTTGTTTCTAATTGCTGAAAATGCCTCCACTTTCCACCGCTCGATCCATGTTAATACTGACCTTTCGATAGCCTGAGGAAGGTCTGATCTTCGCTTGCCGTTCGAGTTCTTAACAGAGAGGAGGAACGAGCGCTTGTTTACAAGATGACTTTCTGAACGACTCTTCTCAACGCAGACCTGGTTTCACTTTCTGCCTTTTCCTTTGCCTTTGCCCTTTCCAGAATCCCTTGCGCTCTCTTGCTTGACCTCTTTTGCGGGTTTGGCCTTCTTTTGCTGTGGGGTCAGGACAGAAAGAGAGATTTATGAAGAGTATTCAGTGGTAGAACAACAGATCCACTGAAAAGATAACACAAACATGATAATACAGTCAGGCTAATGCGGATTATACACTACAGTGCAGTTCTAGATTTTAACAGTAAGGAAGAAAACAACAAGTCATGCGCTTATAAAACATAATCAACAACAGGGTATATGTGATGCATCCCAGGTTACTGTTGCCACACCAATATATATATTTTACTCCACTGAAACCACAGCAATGTGTGAACAATAAAAATGTTTTTTTTTAATTCATAAAACGTATCCGTTTATAGTAGAGGTCGACTGATAGTTCATTAAAATCCACTAAGTTGGGTGGTACCCGCCTACAACCGATTCATATCAAATTGGTACTGAATGAAAATATAACACTTAAACATTAAAATATTGCTGAACTTTATTGCAAAAATAAACAGTACTGATAGTACTGTGAAAGTGTACTGTACTTTTTTAAAATGAAAAAATATACAACTATTAATATATATTAACTATTAATAAATATTAATGTAAATAAATGATATACATCCAAACGGAACCATAAAGTAACACTTCAAATAACAAATAAAAAGTAGAGATATCCAAAATAATAATAATTTAATAAAAAAACACTTCTAATAACAAGACAAAAATTACTCCGTTTTTATTTCACCTCTAGAGGCCGCTCTCGTACCGTACAGTAATGATCACGGAACTTCTCAGACGCTCCGCAACAGACGCAACCTGGAAAAACTATCAGTGTGGATTTTTGATGGTTCCAGCAAACGATTATCGTTGCTACCCGTCAAACCCGATCAATCGCTCGACCTCTAGTCTATAGTTATGTTTAAATGTTTAAAGTTAGTTCCTATTACCCCTTACGCTATCACTCCGGAACAACACAAATCATCTCACAGAAAACCTCAATATATCAACAATTACACACATTTTTTTTTTGTTTTTTTAACTATTTATGTGGAGCATCCACCATATAAGTCCCTGTGGAACTTACTATAGAAACGATAACATGTTAGAACGAGAACATCACTACTGCCAGAGCTGCTGATAAATAAAATTAATCAACAAGTTAAAATGAATAATAATAATGAATGTGAACAGTGTAAAGTTAGTAATGAAGTAATCAGCCGAATATTGGTGTTTCGTAATTCACCTTGATCATGGCATCCATAGAAAGAGTTGCCTCCTCCTCCTCCTCTTCCTCCTCTCCTTGTCCCTGGAGGTCACTGTCTAAACTCGGATCAGGTTCGACCGCTCCTCTGCGACCTTTCTTTACTACCTGCAGTGAGTACGGTGTCAAGTGGGACTCCTTGTTATAAGCCCGCGTGAATGCAGCCTTCACCTGCGGAGAAAAAGTCAGTGACTGCACTTTAAAATGACATCACAGCACTGTCATTTCTGCACAATAATGGTACCAGTAAGAAAATAATTGCAATGGTGGTCACTGAACCATTTCACTGTGGAGTTGGATGCATGCTTTAGATTATTATACTGCTGGAAGATCCAACCAACGAGCCAGATGTAGCTTCTTCTCAAAGGCAGACAGATTTTCATCCAAAATCTCCTGGTACTTCATGATGCAATGTATCCTAACGAGATTCTCGGGGACTTTGGAGGAAAAACAACTCCACATTTTTCTCCCATCTGAACAGAACTCGATTCCTGTAAAAAGTTCCAGTAGTATCTAGCAATCTCCAGGTGCATGTTTGTGGTTAGAAAAGGCTTTCTTTTGGCATGAAGATGATGGGGTCTAATTTAAGATTCATTTCATCTCAACTTTGAGACACTGTGACTATAATAATGCTACCATCTTCTGCAAAACTCCAACTGTGAACCTTGGAGAAATTTCTACCCTTCTAACCATGCACTCATACACTCTTCTGGCATATGGCCAAGAGTCATGGCTGACTGCTTAAGAGCTCCTAAACAATCAGGTGATGTTAAAAAAAAAAAAAGTAATACAAACAGGAAGATCCTTCAGTTAGATTTTCAAGCAAACTCCACAGTATTCAGAAGAGCGTGCAATTTTTCAAAATGACGTCGTCATGACGCACGTTCAGTCGAAGCCCAATGCGGAAAGGCCGTGCGAAACAATTTCATATGATTGTGATTTCGCTAATTCGAGTAGTTTTCCGCATTTAAAAAAAAAAAAAAAGCACAAAAATCTCCGCAAGTTACATCGCAAATGTTTTAAAAAGCCACAGCAAAATAGAGTGTCTTTGCCCGCAACGATCACGTTCAAAAAAAAATCCTGTACGTATTGGATTTTGTTCGGAACAATCTCTACAGGTGTCAATAACTGTTCCACATGTGGCTTTGTTTAAAAGGTATTCTTGATATTACGCTAATTCCTGAACTGACAGGAACTCTATAAGAAACCGAAGACGAACTTGCCACAGCCACAAAACAGAACACAATGCAGTGGATCTTCATACCTTGGAGTCGAGCTTGGAGTACGGATCGGCCTGTCCGCCCCATGTACTGATCTCCATGATGCTGTCAAAGTCCTCTTTGACGATGTCGTAGTCGTCCATGAGCATCACGCTCTGACCGGCTCCGTCTGCCCCACGACACCGCAGGGGCTCCAGCAGGGCGGAACGCAGGTAGGGCAGGTAGTCTAGATTTACTGCCTCCTTACTGCTCAGTGTCCTACGGAGAGAGGATGGCAATATTACTAGGATCGCAGGTACTGAGAGCATGCAAGGAGGCATAAAAACGAGGCATATTTGAAACATTGCGCATTTCTGAGCAAAAACGAGTTTAAACACAGTCAATTAATCATTTCATTTTCAATATTAAAATAAAAAAGTCTAACGCAAAAACGCTACACGGCACGAAAATGTTCATCTACCAGGTGGTGTGATGTGGTCGCTTCTGCACAGTTACACACATTTTGCTGGGGTTTTTTTTGTACATGGAGCGTCCACCCTACAAATCCCTATGTTAATTGTTACTATAGAAACAATAATGTATGCGCGCACCGAGCCGGCACCACTGTGAGGCAGATATATCAAATGAACACCTTCTGACAATCCGTGTCATAAGAACGTCGTATCTACCATATGTACATTTTCAAAAACCCCAATTAGCTACGAGAGTGAATGTGTGTGTGTGTGTGTGTGTGTCAAGCACTCACTTCAGACTCATGTGTGAGGACAGTTCCTGTACAATGCGACTGTGTTTGCCCGTGGATGAGAACTTCCCCAGCCAGCTGGGAAATGTGGGAAACTGACTCATATAACCGCGCATCAATTCCCCAGGCAGCACACTGGCATAGATTGCCTGGATGGTACACAGACACACACAAGAAATATAAACAAGGTTTCATTCTCTGACCTGCATAATGACGCCAGAAACACAAATTCAGAATAATTAAGCTTGTACGGGCCTGTATTCCTGCAAATATTAAAGATTAAAAAACACATACTATATACGGCATGTAATCGAATGTGATACTATGACATTTCTGATTCAACAAAAACTAGTACTGCCGGGATATGAGGCTTGAGGACATTCAGCGTATAAAGAGAAAGTGACATTTTCAGAGGAAGAAGTGTGGGCTTGAGTAAGATTACTTCAGCACACATAATGTACGCGCTATTTAATGACGAGGAGTCTCATTTAGACCGCAGACGATGTTGAATACATTCTTCGGTATGCAGATGTGTTGAATCGAGAGCCTAGTATCGAGAAAAAAAAGGTATGATACTCTATTGTTACACCGCCCCACACACACACACACACACACACACACACAGCGGTGCTTGAAAGTTTGTAAACCCTTGAGAATTTTCAATACATCTGCATAAATGACCTCAAACGTGTGTGTGATTTTCACACGAGGCTTGAAAGTAGAAAAAGAGAACGAGAAGAATAAACAAGATGAGACAAAAATATTGGTCATTGAGAAAAATGATCCCACATTAAATATTTGTGAATGGCACACAAAAATTATGTGAACTTGGATTAGCAGTTTAATTTGAAGATTAGAGGCAGGCGTTTTCCATCAATGGGATGACGATCAGGTGTGAGAGAGCGTGCTGTTTTATTTAAAGAACAGGGATCTATCAAAGTCTGATCTTCAGACTTTGTTTGTGGAACACATGTTTGTGGAAGTGTATCATGGCATGGACAAAGGAGATTTTTTTTTGGTAGTATCATGGTTTGGGACTGTTTTGCTGCATCTGGGCAGGACGGCCTCAATCATTGACAGAACAATGAATTCTGAATATCAGTGATTTCTACAGGAAAATGTCAGGACAACTGTTCAGGAACTGAACCTCAAGAGAAAGTGGGTCACGCAGCAAGACAACGATCATAAACATACAAGTCTTTCTACCAAAGAATGGTTAAAGAAGAATAAAGTGAATGTTTTGGAATGGCCGAGTCAATAAAAATCCAATCCAATAATCCAATAAAAACGTTGTGAAAGAACCTGAAGCAAGCAGTTCATGTGAAGAAACCGACCAACATCCTAGAGTTGAAGCTGTTCTGTACTGAGCAACGGGATAAAACTCCTCCAAGACGATGTGCAGGACTGATCCACAGTTACCCCAAACATTTACTTACAGTTATTGCTGCACAAGCGGGTCACACCAGATACCGAAAGCAAACGTTCACATACACCAAATTTTGTACACCACTCACAGATATGTAATATTGGATCATTTTCCTCAATAAATAGATGACCAAGTATAATATATTTGTCTCATTTGTTTAATTGGGTTTTCTTCATCTACTTTAAGGACTTTAAGTACAGCTGGTCTCTAATCACATTGAGTATGTATCCTTTAGAGCTCTTGAACCTATTATAACCGATTATAATATGTAATACCTCAATCAATTATGGCTAAATAATTGAGATCATGATTAAATTCTGATTGTTATCACGGTGAAAAAATCACTACCCTGGGAGCAGATTGTGTGTCGGGATTTTTAGGGATGTTTTGTTAGTTGTCTGGTATAGAAGTAGGATCAGTAGGCTGGAAATATAGCAATTGCTCCGGATCCCACCCACAGCTGTACAACATATCGTTTTTGGTTTTTTTTTTTCCTAGGCAGATTAAATAGTGTGCATAGGTAACCTTTCCAGACTCAGGTCCAGCATAAAAGCTGTTATATAACTCTCCTGTGTTACTATACAGACTCACCTCACAGCTGAGAAAAAATAAAGAAGCAAACCAGAATCTAATAATATCTTGAGGATGTGATGTAATGGGACATTAGAGCACACTTACCTAGAGCGCTCGCTAATGAATTTATAACTTGTCCACCACTACTTGTGATAAAAAGGTCTAATCATAACTGCTGTTCATTTACACATAAGGAAACAAAGTGTGTATGTGCCTGCATGTGCATGTACCTGTGTGGGTAGCAGAGACCAGGTCTGGCGAGAACGGATCTGTCTGTCCACTAAATCTCCATCACAGATGCTGTCGGCCGTTTTACTCAGCAACACTAAATGATTCTTCAGGTTTCCACTGACACACACGCACACCACCACCATGGAACAAACAATGAAAAATATGACTTTACAAAGCAACTGTACACGATACATTTTAATACATCATTGTGTGTATGCGTGTAAAGTCTTTGTGCGCGTGTCCTACCCTGCGGCAGCTGGCCGGACGTGTATGTAGTTCTCTTGGACGAACAACGGTGCCAGCGAGTAATCGTGAAAGAAAAGGTCCGACTTGTCAATCAGGCTCATGTGGGCGGTCTCGTCACCTGAAACAAACACTTTCCTGCACACGTCAAATGGTCCCTGGAAACAAACACTTACTTTCAGGAGCATGCTTTTGGTAGGTCTATCATATAATGCGAGTGTGTGTAAGACTGTGATATGAATGCGAGTGTGTAAACTGGTACCATTTTCATGTCCTTCTTGGCCTTCTTAGCGTCTGCTTTTGCCTGGTCGTAGGTCATGACCTTGTCCGTGGCTGACCACATGCTCAAATTATGCAGCACCTAGATAAAAGTGACATCACAAACAATACAAAACTATATTATAAAGCTATACAAAAATACATTTATAAGTACTAAACAAAGATTGTTTTTTTCTCCCAGTCGAGCTTTAAATTGATTTTTAAATTTCTCTCACGTTAGATTTGTAGAAGCACCAGCAGGATTATTATTTGTACCAAAACAGATTTCTATCGGATTTATTTCATGGCCCTGGATAGGGTTTACCTTGGTGTGATTTAGCTTCAGGACCTTGCAATATTTTCACAAAACACCACATACCACACAATATGACGTCTACCATTATACAAATCATTTCATGAAGAAACAAGTACAACTAGACCCCAAAGCCACAGAGTCTAGTCCTTCTAGTTACTAACGTGTATCGCTCAAATACCCTTGCAATATACTTCAAACACAAAGGAAGCTATTGAAGAAACACAATTTAAGACATGTCACCTTGCTATGACATTAGGACCACTTTGGATCAATTCCAAAATCTAAATCAGCTCCATCTGCTAGTTTTAACAATAAGTCTATACTAAAGCTGCATGCAGCATTTTCGGGGGCCAAACACCAGACTCGGTGAGCTGCACATTCACGGACGTGCTACAATTGTTGCCAAGAGAGTTGCCAATCACAAGAGAGAACTGCTATAACTTTAGGCAAAGGGATTCAAGAGTGATTTATAGTTTCACTCATGATGTGTTTGTTTTGACTACAGACTGTGCAACTTAAAAGCATCTAAGGCAGGGGTGGGCAATCTTATCTGGAAAGGGCCGGTGTGAGTGCAGGTTTTCATTCCAACCGAGCAGAAGTCACAACTAAATCTATTGAAAGCCAAGACCAACTGATTGAAC
This sequence comes from Noturus placidus, assembly GCA_022414735.1. Classification (NCBI taxonomy): domain Eukaryota; kingdom Metazoa; phylum Chordata; class Actinopteri; order Siluriformes; family Ictaluridae; genus Noturus; species Noturus placidus. Next base: position 136,188 of record JAFFST010046193.1, on the reverse strand, counting down.
AGTTGGAATCAGGTGTGCCTCCTGCTTGGTTGGAATGAAAACCTGCACCCACACAGGTCCTTTCCGGATAAGATTGCCCACCCCTGATATAAAGTATTTATGTTTTTTCTCATCAGACTGCCCCCGCCCGCCCCGCACACTTTGTGCAAGTTTAAACAGGTCTCGAGAAGATGTGAATCAAATTTGGTGATGATTGGGCAGCATTTGGAGGTGGAGAAGCAATAAATGGCACTTGAATGGAAACATATTTAGGCATGTTATTGTAACTTTTGACCAGCAAGTGGCGCTGTAACGAGATTTGTCGAATTAGTCTTGGGGCATGGTCCGGAGAATTCCTACCAAGATTTGTCTCAGCGTACACGGATGCTGCTGAGATACAGGATTAGCAAAAAAAAAACAAAAACTTTTTTGTAGGGGAAAAAAAAAAAAAATCCCAAGATGGCGGAAAATCTAATTAGGCAAAAATTGACATCATATTGTGCGTTGAACTTGTCGCAGGGATGCCTGCTTATTAATTTTGGACACACGATTCAAAAGTTATGACCATAGACACACTCCCAAATTTGACCCAATGGTGGCGTTGGAGCATTGGCAGCACTTGGCCCAAATCTGGGGCCGTCTAGTAAAAAAAAAACACTTTTTACTAGACGGTTCTATGGGCTGCTATGAACATCCTCCCCAGAAGAAGAAGAAGAAGAAGAAGAAGAAGAAGAAGAAAAGGTAGAACAACAAGGTGCATACACAGTTTCGGTGCTTGGCCCCCTAATAAATCCTTCAAACATTCAACCACTCATTCTTGCTGTAAAAAGAATTTAGGGCAGGCACACAACTCAAAAACATGACACCACCCAGTGGCAGAGGCCTAAAAATGAACAGCATCCAGAAAACAGATGTTATCCATTTCTTTTTAAATCACATAAATATGACTTATGGAAATTTCTGTTTCATAGTCTACAGAGAACACGATTTATTATGAAATCGACGTTACATAATATTTCCCAGCCCAAGCTCCATCTAAACACTCTTGACAGAAACGTCGCAGTGGAACATACCTGTCGAATGTCCTGATTTGATGCCAGGATGACTTCGTTGAGTGCCGGGGGCGGGATCTTTATACCTTCTTTAAAAGCAATGGACATCATGGCACCCTGATTAGTGAGAAAGAAGCGAAGGACACTTCAGTGTAAAAGTGAACATTAAGAAATGCGCTAGGGTTTTTATATGCCGTTTTTGCTTTGATTGCTCGGATTAACCCGAGACAAACGGGTCTGCGGTTCCTGAGGAAGTTTCGCTACCTTTATCTGTTCCACGCGAGGTCGGTGGAAACGCAGGTCGAAGCAGTAGTTAGCAAGGGAGCGGATCTTCATATGGTTGCGGTCATTACACATGCAAATAATGGGGATCTTTGAATTTTTGATCAGACCAATCAGCTCCTGCGGGCATCGTACAGAAGAGAAATGGATTAAAATACAGGTGGGTTAACTCTTATTTAGTGGTTAACACTGTGCAAGTTTTTTTTTTAATCAAACAAACAAAAAACCTGTATTCCTCCTCTGTCCTCATTTCCTGCCATGCCATCCACCTCGTCCATTATCAGAACGTGTTTATCGCTAACCGTCTGAGATGCACCTGAGAACACACACAATGCTTAGACCATCTTACATTTGTTCCAAGCAAAGTGATGCGACACCGAATGACCGAGTAAGCCAAATTACTTTTTACTGTATCGCTCCAGATGTAGTGGTTGAGGTCACAAGAAAAATAAATTGCGTTTTGGTGAGTCTGTGCCTTCTGTAGTGTAAGTTTCTGTTCTGTTCTTGGCGGACACGGAAGTGATCTTTTACTGTTGAAGCCCTTCCACCTCAGGGTTTGACAAGTTGCTCTTTCTAAGGTGCTTTTCAGCTCACCATAGTTGTAGAGTTCTTATGTGAGTAACCGTAGACTTCCTTTCAGCTGGAATCAGAACCTCTCATATCAACAAGGTGTTTCCATCGACAGAACTGCTCTTACTGGATGTGTTGTTGTTCTTACCATTTTGTAGACTGCTGTGCATGAAAATCCCTGAAATATTCTGAGTCGTCTGGCTCCAACAAACACACGGCAGACGAAAACGCTTTCCCCCCAGTGTGATGCTTGATGTGAACATTAACTGAAGCTCTTGACCTCTATCTACAGGATTTTATGCACTGTCCTGCTGCCACATGATTGCACGAGTAAGTGGAAAAAAATGTACCTAATATACCCGATGCACTTGCAACGTTTGCTGATTTAAAAAAAAAAAAACCTTCTGAATCATAAAAACAGACTCTCTGCAGTACATAAATATCAAATATAATCCTTTTTACTTGCAACAAGCAGTACCAGTGCTGTATGTTTCAAATTTGCAGCGGTATATTGGTTAATGATGCAAGTCAAAAAAATTACATTGAGACTTCCTTTAGAAATGAGTTTGAGAGTAAACACATGTAATTCTCTGAATTTATTTTACTATTCAAGGGGTCAGAAAGTTTGAGAAGCCCTTGGTTATAGCGTAGAAATGTCTTCAATTCACAGATTAGAATGGCTTCCGTATTATATGACGCATGTATCGTAAAAATTCAGCATGGATGATGATGTTATGACAGGAAGTTTATGCAACGTGGCAATGCAGTCCAATTAAAACAAGCACTAATAAAAAATGTCATCGTTTGCCTTTAATGTAATATGTTAATATTAGGAACAACACACACACACATATATATATATATATATACATACACACACACAATATATATATATATATATATACATACACACACACACAATATATATATATATATATAACACACACACACCACACACACACACACACATACATACATACACAATCTCACAAAAGTGAGTACTTTTTCAGTTTGCTGAAGAAAAGCAGACTAAGGACATGGATTATGAGACCAAGATAAACTTATTTGGTTCAGATGGTGTCAAGCGTGTGTAACCAGGTGAGGAGTACAAAGATAAGTGGGTCTTGCCCACAGTGAAGCATGGTGGTGGGAGTGTCATGGTCTGGGGCAGCATGAGTGCTGTCAGCACTGGGGAGCTACAGTTCATTGAGGGAACCATGAATTCCAACATGTACTGTGACATACTGAAGCCGAGCATGATCAGTATGCAGTATTCCAGCATGATAACGACCCCAAACACACCTCCAAGACGACCACTGCCTTGTTAAAGAAGCTGAGGGTGAAGGTGATGGACTGGCCAAGCATGTCTCCAGACTTAAACCCTATTGAGCATCTGTGGGGCATCCTCAAACGGAAGGTGGAGGAGCACAAGTTCTCTAACATCCACCAGCTCAGTGTTATCGTCATGTGGAGGAGTGGAAGATGACTCCAGTGGCAACGTGTGAAGCTCTGGTGAACTCCATGCCCAAGAGGGTAATGGCAGTGCTGGAAAATTATGCTAGCCACACAAAATATTGACACTTTGGGCGCAATTTGGACATTTTCACTTAGGGGTGTACTCACTTTTGTTGCCAGTGGTTTAGACATTAATGGCTGTATGTTGAGTTATTTTGAGGGGACAGCAAATTTACACTGTTACATAAGCTGTACACTCAGTACTTTACATTGTAGCAAAGTGTCATTTCTTCAGTGTTGTCACATGAAAAAATATCATCAAATATTTACACAAATGTGAGGGGTGTACTGACTTTTGAGAGATACTGTATGTGTATATAATATATATATATATATATATATATAAATAAAGTGTGTGTGTGCATATATATATATATTTTTTGTGTGTGTGTGTGTGTGTGTGTGTATTCTTGGCAGCACATCGTGTACGAATGGCTGAAGTACCTGTGTAGAAGTTCTTGATGCTCGTGTTATTGAGAGACTCGGCGATTACTTCTTTCAGACTGTTCTTGCTGCGAGTGCAGCTAGCGTTCATCTCCACGTAACTGTAACCCAACTCCTACGCGCGCACACACACAACCAGAAGCTCTGTTAACTAACCTTCTTTTCTCCTGTAATTCAAGTTATAATCATTTCTCATTTCTATAGTAACAGCTAATTCACAGACCTTTCCACTTAATCGAAATCTAAGAATAAAGTAAATTACAAAACATGTTATTTATCAAATCAAAATTTAAAATGCTTGATCGTTTGCAGTTCACAAACTTATATATATACACACACATACACACACTAACCTCGCACACAAGAGCAGCAGTGGTGGTTTTCCCTACACCAGGAGGTCCAGACAGCAAAGCAGCTTTAAACCCAGAACCATCATCCTTACCGCCAAACTTCCCAAACCTAGCAGCTACAGAGAGAGCGAGAACACGAGAGACAATCAGAAACACGTATCTAAAGACAGAAGAAAAAACCCACACTGCATGTTAAAAGATGACACAATCAGCAAACCAGGCTCACACTGTGCAGAGGTGGACAAATCAGTAGCCCAAGGCGTCGGGACAAGCTGATTTTTTGTGCGGCTAATTAGGTTTTCACTTATAGCCCGTTTAAAGGTGCATTAGGTAAAATTTGTAAAGAAAAATATAGAAATGTAAAAAATAATACTGATAATAAAAAGAAAACAAATAGGTGGAGTTGAATAAGATTTTAAAAAATGTTCGTTTTAATCTCATTGAGCCCACCCCCATTTCCACCCATGTGCAAAAAGCTATGCCTCCTAAACGTATGGCGGTTTAACTAGAGTTAGCATGCTAACTAGCAGTTACCATTTTCAAGGAGAACTCTTAAGTGCACTCAGACATACAACTGCTTGAAAGCAAAGCTGTAGCTCTATAACTGTGCGACTTCTCCTCATAATGATTCATGAGGATGCGAAGAGGCATTGGGCATGTGTCTATGAAATGACTGACATGAGGCCAATCCAAATATAAACAAACATTCTGGACCATTATTATTATTATTATTATTATTATTATTTCTACATAATTATCCACATTATTTTGACTAGTAAGAAATGAAAATTATTGTATTGTATTCTATTTAATATTTCTAGTATAATATTTCTATTTACGTAGCGACCACTTAAGCACTTAAACATTCACACAGCAAATATATTCACTATACGTTATTGTATTACTTTCTAGTTCCAAAGAAAACAGCTTTCGTGTAATCATGTCCACGCACTCACTCACCTGTTGGTTTTGCATTGCCACTGTGAGTTTTATGCCAGTTCTTCAGCCACCTAAGTAGCTTATTGGCACAGCTCTGCTCTCCTTGATGCCCGATAAGATTCTTCAGATTGCGGGGGCGGTACTTATCCACCCACAACAAGCTGCTGCAGTCATCCCCCGCCACAGAGGGCGTGCTTTTTCCTGCACCAAACTCCAAAGTCTTTCTGACGTCGGATGAAGAACCTTGGCGGGAAGCTCTAGAAGTTCCAGGGGTAGAAGAGGAAGAAGGCTTAGACTTCCGTGGCGAGGGACTGCTCTTGCTTGCGGAGGGTTTTTCGGGTGAGACTTTGCCTGAGCGTTTGCCTTTTGAGTCCGGGCTCCTTGATTTAGTGGTTTTACTCTGAAATACAGAAAGGTGTGGACACTTAAATGTCTTCTATTCTACAGCATTACTGTGATTCAAACACAAGCAGATAGGGCTGGGTAATATGACAATATTAGAGGTTGACTGATAATGGATTTTACTGATAATTAAAGTTGGGCGGTACCTACCGATAACCGATTAATCAACTGATACGTTTTCAGTTTAAAAACGAACACTCAAATATAAAATATTGCTGAACGTTATTGCAAAAATAAACAGTACTGACTGTACCATGAAAACGTACTGTCCTTTTTTTAATGAAATAAACATTTACATTTTTTAATATACATTAACTATTAATAAATGTTAAAGCAAATAAAAAGATACACATCCAAACTGAACCAAAACGTAACAAATAACAAATCATCCAAAATGAATCAAAACACTTCAAATAAAACAACAAAATGAGTCAGTTAGGGTTTTTATTTCGCCTCTAGAGGCTGCTCTCGAACCGGCTCTTCTAAACCGCTCCGCAACAGACGCAACCGGGAAAAAACTATAGGTGTGTATTTTTGTCGATAAACGATAGTTCCAGCAATCAGTTATCCGCGCTGATCGGTCGCCCTCTAGACAATATAAAATTGATATCAAGATAAATTCTCTTACGTATACTTTTTCTGACATATTACACTATCTTCAAGATATCATCATGATCTATTTTTGTCATCTCACCCACCCCGATAAGCAGATAGGATTCCGATATCCATGTGTACTGCATGTTTGCCTATGTGTGCATAATTTTCTACAATAGTGCAATTACTGATATAGTGAAAGTTCCTGTCATTTAGGGAAGGAGTCTACACTGTCAATGCTTTATAAACACTCGGAGGTAACGCTGTAACTAGGTTTTTCCGACACACATCAGAGGACTTTGAAGTTTCTTGATAGCACAACAAGCTGCTGTGCGTTGTCTTACTAACTTCGAAAGCGATCAGGGAGAAGAGAAAAAAAAAAAAGAGGATGGTGATGGAACAACTCTTTATAACTGCTAGAAGTTTTTATGTGAGATATTATGTCTCTATAAAATCACCAGATGTCTAACTTATGAAGGACGTTCAAGGAAATTTCTCGGGCATTTTATTTAATGCCCGAGAGTGAAATGTATTGCAATGCAATGCTTTCAACCAAACTGCTTTATCAGACCTTTCCTGACACCATGACATCAGACCGGGTGCAAAATGGTTCAGAGAAATTGTATAACTGTATTCTGCTCAAATCAAACAACTTGGAGTGAGCACTGCTGGAATAATTAAACAGACAGTCTCCTGTGGGCCATTTCAAAAATGAAACTGACCAAAATTTGGCTGGAAGGTTGAATAATTATGCATAATTATTCATTTATTCGCTAATAAGCCTGTCTAAGCTATCATTTTCCAAAGAGGTTTTGCGGTGATGAATAATAAAATTTTCACTGTGTGTGTGGTTTCAAACCTCAGCTTCTGCAGCAATCTCGTATTTGGACTTTTTGCCGGGTTTGGTTCGGATCAGTTCCAGTAACTCGTCCTCGTTTATGATCTTGGTGCCAAAACTCTGTGCCTGATGAACAGAGCAAGATAAAACACACCGGAGTTTTATTTCGAAACGTTATGACTCGATGCTACAGACAAAGGAAAGCGAGAGAAGAACAGCAGGAGCGGGAGGAGAAGATTACAGAAAAGCTGAGCAATCAAGATGAGAAGAATTTTCAGACCTTCTCGGTCTTGGAGGCTCCGCTATCTCGGCCCAGCACCAGGTACGTGGTTTTCCGGCTGACGTTTCCTGTGACTTTCCCACCGTAGCGTTCGATTAGTGACTTGGCGTCGTCCCGTTCCAGAGACTCCAAAACACCCGTTAACACAAACACACAGCCCTCGAGGCAGTTCTCCTCTCCCTAACACACACACACACACAAAGTACATTAACAGTTTGTGAACCCTTTAGATTTCACACACACACACACATATATATATATACATATATACACATATACACATATATATATATCACACATACATATATATATACACACACACACATACACACACACACACGTAAATATATTTATGTATTTATTACACACACACACACAGTATCTCACAAAAGTGAGTACACCCCTCACATTTTTGTAAATATTTCATATAGCAAAATAAATTCTTTTTTTCAGATCCTCAGAGAGTTCTTTGCCATGAGGTGCCATATTGAACTTCCAGTGACCAGTATGAGGGAGTGTAAGAGCGATGACACCAAGAAACGCAGCGTTCTAAGCGTGTTTTAGGAACAGCAATCCAAGAGACCCGTTTTGGCGGCTCGTGGAAGCCCAACACCTTACTAACAAACCCGTTCCTTTAATTTGTCTCTCCACTTAGTTTGTAGGCAGCAGTGCATATTTCCATGAACAAGCCAGGTGGCAAAACCTGTGGACTGAACAAGTGCAGAGTGCCAATCAGGGAATGACAGATCCAAATCACCAAATCTCTGGGTTTTGGACTACCCACATCTTATGAGCCTATTTTATCTACATTACTTTTAAACCAAGAGTTTCATTCCAGCTGCAGATCTTACATAAAACGTGTCATGTGTGCAACGTGTACAAGTACGTGTTAGGGGTTTATTACCTGCGGGATCACTTTAGAGCCCAGGGCGCGAGGTCCTTCTCGATTCAGGAAGTTTCGATACGCCGTGGAATTCACGCGCTTCTTCTCCGAGTCCTCCGGACTGGTCTATCAAGAGTCACAAGAAATAAACCAGAAAACAGTTTAAGAACTACAATTCTGAAATACGCAAAGAAAAATCTGCACTGGAATTACATTTAAATGCAGGACAAAGAAATAAATAAAATAAATAAATAAAATCGGCAAAGCTGGCGCAATATTACATTTTTACAATTTGTTATATACTCGTAAGTACTTATATCAAACTCAGTTTTACCAGGTGTGTTCATTTATTTATAGTAAACTGCTTTCAAATGTACTTTTCCTATACATCATTTCATCTTAAAAGCTCCAGAGTGATGTATTGTTAAAAAAAACCTATTCAAATTAATAAACTTATCACTGAACATATTGACGTATATTTTTAATGCAAGATTATAAGAATAATAATTGAAACTGTGCATTGGATGTCTTTTCTTTCTCGGATATTTTCTTACCTCTGGTTTCGTAGGAGAGGTTTTGTTACTTCCTCCTCCACTCTTGGGTGTGGAAATGAGTTTCGCGCTTCCCGCCGAAACAACCGTTTTGGGTGTGGCCGCCGCCTCTGATGAAGCTCGTCCGATTGGCTCTTTCTTCGGAGAGATGACAAGTTTGCTTTTCTCCTCCTCCTTCTCATTTCTCCACCGCTCCTCCTCCTCTTCGGCTCGCTTCTTCATCAGAGCCAGTTTGGAACTGGCTTTTACAGGACTCTTCTTCAGTGAAGGCTCCTTTGGCGAGCGCTTGGCTCCCGCAGCGTTCGCTTGAGAGCCGGTCTTCGAGGGCGAATGCGAGTCCACGCGAGCCTGACAAAAAATGTAATAAAAGAAACGTTACAGAACACCTGACTTCAAAATTATCTGGGGACAAAAAAACTATTTTCAGGCATTTGGGTCACTCCCGGTATCCTGCTCCAGGACGGACGAACTCCAGGCAACTGGCCGCTTTTTAAGACCTTAACATCAAAAACTGACGAGTCAAAAGTACAATTTTTGTAGCAGGCTCTAACTTGATCTACAAACGACAACCATGCAGGAAACAACAATGAAGTAATGCTTTCTTTCTATTTTATATATAAAAGTTTTAAAACTACCAAATATTTCTGATTAAAAGCAGACATAATGGAATTGAAGCAGAAGCCTATGGAAGATTTGTTTTTAGTTTGTTTGTTTTAAACAGGTTTGAAAATTATTGCAGTATCTGGGAAAAAAAAAACAACCCAGCAAAAGTAGACACAATGTGTAGGTAAGAGAAATAAAGTAATTTAGATGCATCAAGATGAACTGCTTTAGAATTGAATCTTCACAAGCTGGATAGAAACTGAATCTATGCCTAGTGAATGCCTGTGGACATAAACAACAATAACAAAAATATTCCATTTAGAGTCGTGTGTTCGAATTAACGTAACGTTTTAAACTTCGAGTGTGTGCTTGAGTTGAGATTATAATGAAGGGTAAAGGAAGATATTTCCCTTTGAATGGCGTACTGCGTTTTAAATGAAGGCTACGAGGTCATTCAGAACGCTATCATGACGCGCGCTACATGCCGTTGATTTAAAGAATCCACCAGTATAGGGAATGATTTAAATCACACTGGAAGTCTACAATTATTATAAAGACAGCACGAGTTTGAAAGAAATGCTTACGTCGGACGCTTAAGGCAGGGTTAAGGAATTAGACAAACTTTATGTTGATAAAAAGCCATTGGAGGGGTTCACGTTTGAGTTACCTTTTTAGACATCGGGGCCTCGTCAAACATAGCCAGGGTTCGAGCAAACTCCTCGTCTTCGTGGATCTGCTTCTCCAACTAACACACACACACACACACAAACGTGTTTCCGCTGTATCTCAACAAATGTTAAGACTTTACAAACATATACACACAACAACGTTTCATATTTTAAGACAAAAAAACGAACAAAAAAAAAAAAAAAAAACGGGAAATATCCTCTCAGAACGCTCTATAATGCAGCTGGTACACAGATCAAAGCTGCAACTCCACACGCATAACGATTTACCCTGATCATATGAGCGGGTCTAACTCACCTCCCTGTCCTCGTCCATCTGTAATCGTTTCGCGACGGCCTCGTCGTCATCGCATGCTCCCTCGATATCTCGTGTAGGCTGGAGGAGACATGACACTCGTCAGTTTATACGGACCGAAATCAATATAATGACGACAATATAACAGCAGTTTCACAATAAAAATAGAAAAAAAAAAATAATAAAACCTTGCAGTTTTAACAGGGGTGTGTATATTTTTATATCCACTGTTTGTTTTGTGCTGTTTCGCTTCGTCGCACCATCTGCCCTGAACATGAATAACCTACTAGCGCCTCTCGTACTTTCCTGTCTGATCATCTTCTCAATGAATGAATGAATAAATGAAGGAGATTGCAGCTCAGCTGATGTACTTACCGCTTTCCTCTTGGTGCACGTACTGGCCACCAGCTTCTTCTCTGATCTCTTGGCCACGGAGGTCCCGAAGTAATCAAACACAGAGGTGGGGGTGTGTTTGGGTGCGGTCGGACTGAGTACGTTCTTCTTCGCTTCTCCCTTTGCGCTCGGATATTTAATAGGAGGCGTTTTTACCTGCTTCGCTTTGGTCTCCTTCGAGTCTGAGGCCTTTTTCTCGTGGCTACAGCCATTCTCTTTGAGTTTCGAGGACTTCTTCAGAGACAAAAAGGCTTCATCGGAGTCTGGAACAACAGGACAGAGCTGGTCAATACGGTCACTGGACATTGACAAGGTTATTGTTAATACAGCTGTCTACCATGGTATTTTGGATTCGAATATTCAATTACATAATGCAGATTTAGTTTTAGGGCATTTGGGTAAACGGTGTTGGAATTACAGCACTTTTTATATGTGGTCCGACCCTTTTTAAAAAACTAAAAATAACTGGCAACGCAACATAAAATTCAATTGTCATTTTTAATACTTAAAGACATCACCACCACTAAATGCTAGGTTTCCGCCCTGCTGGTGTTCTGCCAGGCATTTACTGCAGTAGTCTTCACTTCCTGCTTGGTCTTGGGGCGTTTGCTTTCAGTTTTACCTTCAGTAAGTGAAATGAAGCTCAGGTAGACTAGGGTCAGGTGACTGACTTGGACACAGTAGAACAATCCACTCCTTTTGCTTTTCCCGGGCTGCTTTCACATCGTTGTCCCGTCTGCACTGTGAAGCGCCGGCCAATGAGTTTGGTTTTGAAGCATTTGGCCCTATATACTTCAGAATTCATTCTGCTGCTTTCGAACCAGTTCCACTGGCAGCCATTGACACCCACGCTATAACTGGAGTCGGTACACTTCAGATCATGAGTGGCTTCTTACCTTCTCTATACTCTTCTCTTCCCATCATTCTGGTACAAGTTGATCTGTCTCATCTGTCCATAGGATGTTGCTTCAGGCTTTCTTTCAGCTGTTTTTGGCAAACTAAAATTCTGTTCTTCCTGTTAGTGAGTCTTATCAATGGTTTACATCTTGTGGTAAACACTCTCTACTAGAGGTCGACCGATTGATTGGTTTTGCTGATTAATCGGCACCGATAACTTGGAGCTATTGTTAATCGGCAAAAATCCACACCAATAGATTTTCCCGGTTGCGTCCGTCACAGGAACGGCTGAAAAATATCCTCTGTCATTATTACACAGTACTAGAGCGGCCTCTAGAGGCCAAAGAAAAACTATACGTGACCAATTTTGTTGTGTTATTTGAAGTGTTTTTTTTTATTTAAATCCATTTTGGATATCTCTACTTTTAAAAAGTAAAGTACATTTTCACGGTACCGTCAGTACTGTTTATTTTTGCAATAAAGTTCAGCAATGTTTTACTTTGAGTGTTGTGTTTTCATTCAGTATCCATTTTTTTAAAACTATCAGTTTATTAATCAGTTATCGGCAGGTATGTACCGCCCCACATAGTTATAGGTCAAATCCACTATTTTTACTATTAATTTACTCCAGCAGAGTCATCTCTTTCTTTTGAACTTTGACACAGATGCGTCTACCTCCTGGAGGGTGTTCTTGATCTGGCCGACGGCTGTGAAGGGGTTTTTCTTCACCACGGAAATAATTCTTCATTAATCAAGAACCGTCTTCTGGGCCTTTGGCGTTCCTGAGCTCACCATTGCATCAGCTAATCTCTCTGATGGGTTTGTTTCGATGTTTCAGCCTTGTGATAGCTTGCTTCACTCTCAGTCACAGCTCTTTGGACTTCTTATTGAAAGTTAACACACAAATGCAAATTCCACACCCGAAACTCTAACTAAAACTCTAGCCCTTTTATCTGCTTACTTGTGACTGAATTAATTAGTGAATACACACACAATAACAGAAGGGTTCGGGGCACATACAAGAAGTGCAGTAACTCCTACACGGTTTGCCTGATTTGGATGGAAACAGGAAGAATAGAACGCTAAAATCAAAATAACTTTCTCAGTGTCCAAATATTTATAGATCTGAAATGGCATAGTCCGTTTCCAAGACATCCCTCACCTGAATCAGAAACATAAGTCACGGGATCTTTCTTCCTGGATGCTGCAGGCTTCTCTTTAGAGCTTTTCTTTCCTTTCTTCTCCTCTTCCTCCTCATCTGCCACATGGGAGAAATACAGAGACAGAAACAGACATGATGTCTTCAAGTACAACAGGGAAGACCTACAGAAAGCCTGAAACATCCATCATCACCTCCAAATAGGGATGCATCGATTGCATTTTCTTCATACCAAGTACAAGTATGTGGTTTTTTTTTTTGGTACTTGTTGATACCAATATGAAAATGAGCAACCATTTATTAAGTAACCAGGGGATTAGTGATACCAGTATCAGTATCGATGCATCCCTAATGTCACATTATACATTGACCCAAAGACAGTATAGTCAGGATTTAATGAGGAATCCGCACTGCACCTGAATCAGCGATGACCCTCTTCTTCCTTTTGGCTGCTCGTTTATCCTCCAATTTGGAGCTTGTATTCTGAGCAAGTGAGAAAAGAGGAAAGATCAATGCCCTTTTCTAACAGGACGTCACTGCAAAAACCTAAAGTACGTTTCTAACCTGAACCTTGGACGCGGGTTTCTTTGTATTCTTTGGCTCATCGTCGGTGCTGCTGCTGCCGCCGTGGCCAGGCTTAGGCGCAAAGAACCTGCGTATATCCTGTCACAGGAACAAAGGTGTAGTGAGACGGATTATTTCTTCCTCGATTCAAAAAAGAGAGACTCAACTGAACAATTAACTTTCAGATAATATGTTACTTTTGATCACTGTTACTTCTATATACGTGAAAGATTGTGAACCCTTTAGAACTTCCTATATATCTGCATAAACACTACTTAAAACTTCATTAGATTTTCACGAGTCCTAAAAGTAGACAAAGAGAACCAAATTAAGCAAAATGGGAAAATTAGAATACTTGGTCATTTATTATTGAGGGAAATGATCCAATATTAAATATATGTGAGAGGCAAAAGTATGTGAACTTCTAGGATTAGCAGTTTAATTTGAAAGTGAAATTAGAGTCAGGTGTTTGCAATCAATGGGATGATAATCAGGTGTGACTGAGTGCCCTGTTTTATTTAAAGAACAGGGATCTATCAAAGTCAAACACATGTTCATGGAAGTGTATCATGGCACGAACAAAGGAGATTTCTGAGGACCTCAGAAAATGAGTTGTTGATGTTCATCAGGCTGGAGAAGTTTACAGAACCATGTCTAAAGAGTTTGGACTCCACCGATCCACAGTCAGTCATATTGTGTACAAATGGAGGAAATTCAAGATCACTGTTACCCTCACCAGGAGTGGAGACCAACAAAGATCACTCCAAGAGCAAGACATATAATAGTCCACGAGGTCACAAAGGAACCCAGAGTAACTTCTAAACAACTAAAGACCTATCTCACGAGAGTTCGAATTCGGGTTCGAATGGAGTAGGACGCGAAGCTGGAGGCTCCTGCTGATTTCGATTAAAATTTTAATTAATTTGTGCTTTTTGGTCATATAATATACTTTACCTTATTTTACTCCTTATCATTGCTTATAATTTACATTTTTTGGCACGTTAAAATGTCTGGAAAAAAACCCCAAAACCCAAAGTGGCATTCAAACACAACTGAGGCCAAGTGCGCATGCCGTGAGCCTGTCCTACTCTCCCCCTGAATCCGCGTTGCTGAGCCGTGACTTTGATCTCGCCGCACTCAAGCTTGAGCTGTTGGCTTCATTGAGGAAGAATATCGCTGATATTTTTAATACGGAGCTCCAGGAGATTCTCAAGGATGCGCTGTCTACTATCCAGCTTGACCTGCATGTTGTGAAAACACAGCAGGTTGATGATAAAGTTGTTACCGAGGCCGCCATTTCAGCGCTAAAAGGTACGGTTAGGTAAATCGAGCATGCTTACACATGACATAGCACACATGAAGTCTACCATCGAGTCTCGCACTGCGACCGTGACTCAATTACAGAATAAATGTGAGGATTTGGAGACGAAGTGACGGCGCAATAACGTTCGAATAATGGGAGTTCCAGAAGGTTCTGATACATGTACAACTGCTGCTGTAGCGGCCTTGTTAAAAGAAGCGTTTGGTCTGGAGAAGGAGCCGATTTTGGACCGGTCCCACCGGACCCTTCAGCCGAAGCCCAAGCCTGGTGACCGACCACAAGCTATTATGTGTAGATTTCACTATTATAGTGAATGTGTGGATATATTACGCCGTGCGAGAGAGCTCCAGCGGATTAAAGTGAGGAATTTGATTATTTCTGTTTTCCCTGATTACACACCCAAGATAGCTCGGGCTCGAGCTGCATTTAATGAGGTTCAGCGTCAACTTCATGATGTTGAGGGAGCTCGGTATGGAATACTTCACCCAGCTCGGCTTCGCATTACACATAACGGTGTCCAGAAGGACTTTATTTCAGCAGAGGAAGCAGGAGAATATGTGAAGCTCTTGATATCAGGATGAACTGTATCACCTGCATAACGGCGTGTTCTTTTTATTTTTTATTACGTTAAGGACATTATATCTGTTATTGTGCGCAGACTGTTTATCAGATTTGAAGTCAGTAGAGGATTTCTCTTACTGAAATCTTTTGTTTTAGTAAGGGTTGGTTAGTTCAGCGTTCTTTCCGAGAGGTTGTCTCAGTGTGGACAACTTTTGGTTATAGAGGGATACACTGCTGTCTCCTTTGGGTTATGGAGACTTTGGGTGTTTTTATGTTTAAGGGTTTTTTGGGGGGAGGGGAAATAACTCCGGCTCTAATTGACTATTTATATCCTTATGGTTTACTTTATTAGATGGTTACTAGTAATATTGATCCCAGCACAGCTCGGACAGGCACGCCTTTTAAGATTAATTAGTTGGAACGTCAGAGGTATGGGTAATCCTGTTAAGAGATCTAAGGGTTTATATATATACATACATACATATATATACATACATATATATACATACATACATATATATACATACATATACATACATACATACATACATACATATATATATATATATAATATTTGAAAATTTTAAAAACTCTGATATATTATATTTACAGGAGACTCCAATATAGTATTTTTATGTTGTATTAAAGATTATAGGTTATATTGCCCTTGTGTCTTATGCCTGTTGTTGGGTTTTATGGTATTTATACAACCAGTAATAGTTAGTGTAGCCATCATGTGCCGAGGTGATGGGGTTGGGGGTGGATGAAAATGAATCATGTGTAAATGAACCACATGTAAATTTG
>JAFFST010046193.1:94808-118854 GCA_022414735.1 Noturus placidus | reverse complement strand
CTGCCGAAATGCTTTGTGGATCACGTCGATGAAATACGTGGAGAGTGATGATGCATAAAGTGTCCGAAGGTCGGTCTCGACTAATCGGTGATAGATAGAAAGAACATGAAGCACGCAGTTCATGTGAAGAAACCAACCAACATCCCAGAGTTGAAGCTGTTCTGTACTGATGAACGGGCCAAAATTCTTCCAAGACAATGTACAGGACTGATCAACAGACACCACAAACATTCAGATACCTTTACCATTCCCGTAATATTGGATCATTTTCCCAATGAATACATTTCCAAATATAATATTTGTTTCACTGGGTTCTCTTTATCTTCCTTTATGAATCTGCTGATGCTTTAAGTCATATTTATGCAAACTTTCAGGGAAATATTTCTCATACACCTACAGATAAACAGCTAACTTCATAAATAATCGAAAAACAACTACATATCATGATTAGCATCTTTATCTTCCAGATTGTCCCCTACTGCAGTCAGTACACTAGTCCCCTAGTGTAGTGCAATCCCAAGAGGAAATCGGTTCAAAACATAGGGGCTAAATTATGGCTGGAGTTTAAAAGAAAAAGTAACAGGGCAACACAGAAGAACTGATTCATTACAGATTACAGTTAATCTCATCATGACTTCCTGTAATGATCGAGAACGCAGCTAGTTAGTTAGTTAGTTAGTTAGCTAGCTAACTCCCCATGAACTTGGCACAAGCTGAGCTTTAACTCAGGAGCAACCATTACCCTATCACTTCCCCACTTCAATATAAGAGTCTGGTTTTTAATTATAAATAATAAAACACAGAGTTGTAAACTTTGCGAGGCAACTTGACATTAGCCTGTTGTTGTTGTTGTGTTGTGCACTGGTTGCGTCACAAATGCCTTCTCGCTGAATATATACTTCTCAACATGTGGCCTGGAAGCCATTATTTCATTCCCTATGAAGTGCACACCTATATAGGGGAAAACTGCGCCATTTGAAATACGACCATTGAAAGCTGCTATTAGCTGTAAGAGCAGGTACTGCTTTTATTCTCCGAGACTGCACGGATACGCCCCGGTGCACGGCTGTGCAGGTCAGCTACAGTGTCCACATTTAAATTGAGAGAAGGGTAATAAAACAACTCACCATCTTCAACAGCTGTCATTAATGTTTTGTTGTTGTTATTGCAGCAAAAGTGCGTAACGGTACACTTCCCAGTCTTTGGCGCCAAGAGTGATTCTTTCTGGCGCAGCGTGATGACGCAAAGGGGGCGGGGCCTCACTAGAACCGCGAGGAGCAGTGAAAATGAAAACAATATATATATATTTAGTTAGATAGATATATATTTAAATAAATTGTTAATAAATCATTATTCATCTATATAATTAAATACATAAATAAAATGCTGTTTTAAATGCAGTTTAAACGTTCTTCAATTATTTATTGCATTCATTAAATGGAATTACTTCCTTATTATTTTTAAGGAACATGTATATATTGTTCTTTAATGACTGACTGGATTTATTACTTCATTTATAAGCTGAAAGAATATCTTGGTGGATTTATTTCTAGATCTTTTGAGAAAAAAAAAAAAAAAAAAAAAAAAACAGGCCAAGGTTATCAGTAGTGTCATATAACTAAATTAAATTCTAGTTATGTAAACTATATGGAAAAAGTATAGTATGTGGACACCTGACCATCACACCCATACATGGTTCTTCTCCAAAACTTCTGACACAAAGTCTGAAGCATTCGATAGTACAGAATGTCTTTATATGCTGTAGTGTTACAGTTTCACTCCACTGGAACTACAACAACCCCAATGCCAAAAAAAAGTGTGTAAAATGTAAATAAACCAGAATGCAATGATTTGCAAGTCTTATAAACCCATATGTTATTCACAATAGAACATAGAAAACATATCAAATGTTTAAACTGAGTAAATGTACCGTTTTAAGGAAAAAAAAACAAGGTAATTTTGAATTTGATGGCTGTAAAAATACTCAAAAAAGTTGGGATGGGGACAACAAAGGGCTGGAAAAGTAAGGGTTAGTAACAAGAATTAGCTGGAGGTTAAATTGGAACAGGTCAGTAACATGACTGGGTATAAAAAGAGTATCTTAGAGAGGCAGAGTCTTTCAGAAGTAAGGATGGGCAGAGGTTCACCAATCTGTCAAAAACTGTGTCTACAATTTGGGGAACAATTTCAGAATAATGTTCCTCAACATCAAATTGTGAAGACTATGAATATCTCATCATCTACAGTACATAATATCAAAAGATTCAGAGAATCTGGAGAAATTTCTGTGCTGAAGGGACAAGGGTGAAAATCTATAATCCATGCACGTGATCTGAAGGACCTCAGGTGGCACTGCATTAAAAACAGGCATGATTCTGTAATGGAAATCACTGCATGGGCTCAGAAACACCCCCAGAACTCATTATCTGGGAACACAGTTTGCCGTGCCGTCCACAAATGCAGGTTAAAGCTCTATCATGCAAAAAAGAAGCCTTATGTGAACATTATCCAGAAACACCACCATCTCCTCTGGGCCAAAGCTCATTTAAAATGGACGGCGGCAAAGTGGAAAACTGTTCTGTGGTCAAACGAATCCAAATGTTAAAATTCTTTCTGGAAACCATGGATGCTACATCCTCTAAACTAAAGAGAACTAAAGAGGAGAGGGACCATTCGGCTTTTTATCAGCGCTCAGTTCAAAAGCCAGCATTTCTGATGGTATGGGGTGCATTAGTGCCTATGGACTGGGCAGCTTGCACAACTGGAAAGGCATCATCAATATTGAAAGGTACATACAGGATTTAGAGCAAGATATACTTCCATCCAGATTCCATTCCATCTTTACTTTTGAGAGACTCTACCTCTCTAAGATACTCTTCTTTTATACCCAATCATATTACTGAGCTGCTGCCGATTAACCTGACTAGTTGCAAAATGATCCTCCAGCTGTTCCTATTCAACATTTACTTTTCCAGCCTTTTGTTGTCCTGCCCCAACTTTTTTGAGACGTGTTGCTGCCATCAAATTCAAAATTACCTTATTTTTATCCTTAACATTTCCTCAAACATTTGATATGTTTTCTATGTTCTATTGTGAACAACATATGGGTTTATGAGACTTTTATTTACATTTTACACTGCGTTGCAACATTTTTTTGGAATTGGGGTTGTAAGAGGCACAAACCTGTTCCAACATGACAATGCTCCTATGCACAAACCGTTTGCCAAGGTTGGAGTAAAATAAATCAAAAGTCCTGACCTCAACCCCACTGAACACTTTTGAACCAGAACCCCAACTGCACACCAAGCCTCCTCACCTGACATCAATGTCTGACCTCAATTCTGCCCTTATGAAGTAAGGATGAGTGCACAAATCCCCACAGCCACAGTCCAAAATCTAGTGGAAAGCATTCCCAAAAGAGTGGAGCATACTATAACAGCAAGGGGGCAGGGGGCCTAAATCTGGAATGCAATGTTCTACCAGCATATATGGGTGTGATGGGTCAGTCGTCCACATACGTTTGCCCATATAATGTAGATTTATAAACAGCACAAAGAGCCTGTTGTGTGGGATTGTCTGACTCCCCGAATGATTTCAGTCACTGCACAATAAGGTCACTTCTTAGTTAAAAGTTTAGCTAAGTGGCATAGGGAACAAGCGGAGAGCTTTGAACCCCTATAACACCTCTATAAGACCTGTTCATTCACACATACAGATTGAATGAATCAGATCTATTTCATGCTGTTGTAGTATAGAAGGTTTGATCATCTCCCTTTGAGTATAAGGAACTACAGAGCAACCATAAATCTGATAAAGAAATGTAATTATGTGGCCATTCATTTCAAACCAAAGAACAAGTCAACTATGCACCCTTTAGTGTACCTAGCACCATTTGAAATCTCATTTTAAATAAACAAAAATAAAAGCTGGAAATGATGCTGACAATATGATGTCTTTTAATTATTTATTCCTACGATTAACATGCAATGCTCAGAAAAAAAAATGTGTATACTCAGGGACTTGTGTTAGGACTGTTATTTCCATCTTAAATCAAACATTACCATAAAACTGAGTTCTTTGCAGCTCTGACTGGACCAGAAGTGGGAGTTGAAGAGCTGATGTGTTGTATTAAAAAATAAATATCTGTGTACATCTCTATATTATATCTATATGTGCTTATATACACATATCTATACATTTTGCTTAACTCGAAAAATTTAACTGGTCCAACAGTTCTACAGATTTTTTTTTTTCCTGAAGTGTTTTCAGTTGTGTCTTTGTAAAAATCTTTCAAGTTTCTGTGTAGAACCACAACAGTGTTTAATGAGAGCATGTCAACACTACTTTAGGAGGATAAGAACCCTTATTCCAATCAACCGTTATAGGCAAAAACTGACTAATAATTGAAGTATAGCACTTTTTAACAGGAATGCTCACAGGCTGTGCACAGTGTTGTAGACAGCACAGAACGTTTACTCTCACGGCTTTAAATCAGTTCCGAATTAATGTTAACCAAAAAAAGCAAGCCTTAAGTTGAAAGTGACTGAAGGTGAAGTAAAGGACTAAACCTTAAAGTCCCCATGATATCAAAATTGAATTCTTGTGGCTTTTAGAATGAATTAGTTAGCCTTATTTAAAGCTCTGTATAAGCTATTGTGCTCCAGAGGAAAGACAAAATTTGCATTCAGAAGATATATACACATTCAAAATTTAACCTCTACCACCAATACAGATGTTCAAATTTGATAAAATCATTCTGCACTTTAGCTTATCGGATTTTCTGTCAAATCAAATGCTCTTCAAAATGTGAAGTGTCCTGCCCAACATTAAACCCCACCCTCAAAAAAAAAAAAAAAAAAAAAAAACCCATATCCATGCTTCTGTCAAAGTACAGCTTAGACTGGGCTGTGAGGACAGAAACACTACGGGCTATTTAAAAAGAAGGAGGGACCACTCAACACCCCACCCTGACTTCCTGCTTTAGCGGAACTAATGTCAACATGTCAAACGCTTTCAAGGGATTTTTAAAAGATTTATAAAAACAGGAGGCACACATGTATACAATTTAAGTGTTTAAATTCCCAACAATGAAAGTGCTAATAAATATTTAAAACACAGAGCACTGACCCCAAGCCTAGTACAACATTAGCTATTGGTTCCCAGATGATTTCTTCTAATCTAAATACAGAAACCCTAGAATTAGTGATTTTTAACACTTGCTGATGGTGAAAATGACTTTTATTGACAGATTTTACAAGGATCAATGTTAATTATCAGGCTGCGCCACTACAGTGGTCTTCTCACAGATGTAGATCCCATCCAGAAACTTCCTGATGTCTTTTTTCCGCACAGCAGTGGCCTGCTGTATAAGTGCAGCTAATTGAGAGAAGGAAACAAAAAGGAAAAAAACCCCACAAACAATCCAGTATTAATATCAACAGCAAATGTATTTGAAAGAAAGAATTAGGAAGTAAATCAACTCCACAGTAAAGACAGGGGCTGCGTCCGAAATTGTGTACTACCGTACTATACAGTAGGCAAAAAACCAGAAGGATATTATGTCTGAATTCAGTAGGCGAGAAAAACCCGAATGGTGTACTGCATCCGGTGAGATTTTGTAGTGTGCAATCGATGGACACTATGCAAATGAAAAAATCCCATAATGCAATGGGACTGGTGCAAACAAGCTCAGAAAAAAATGTAATTGCGAAGACAGCGAGTCGGCTCTTTTTAAGTATTAAAACCTTGGTTAAACAGGACTTGTTTAACAATACCAAATAAATGAACTTAAAAGGTTTAAACCAGAGGTTCGGAACCTTTTGTAACAGGTTAAATTTGTAGAAATGTTTCTGAACACTAACTACTTTGAACAAGAGAACTAGGCTGTAATAACGGATTATTTTACATGTAAAACATGCATTATATTCATCTTGCGTTCTACAAACATTCACATGTGAATGATGTAAATTGGGACGAAGGGTGCGTCTCGTTATCCAGGACATTGTTAAATCTTCAGCTCTTATCTCCTCACTAAACAAAGCAGATGCAGAGAGGTGAGAGTGCAGCGGGAAAGCAAGACCTTGTGCTTGCCGAACAGTACTGCCAACATTTGGAAAGTTAAGGTTTGTCCAAAATGCTTTTTTATGTGCAAAAAAGGCTAAGTTGGCAACACTGGTCTGCACTGACAGCTAGATAAAAGGCAGGCTAAGCTCAGTCTCTATCCCAGAAGAAAGAAAATAGAGGGAGAGAGAACGTGGGGTTTTCATTCATGCACATTCCATTTGTAAAGCAATAATAAAAATAAAAAAAAACCCACAGTACACAAATGATGCCCTGTTTCTTGTAAAAAAAAAAATTGCACCCCCCACTGACCTCTTATGCCCCCCTCGTTGTCACAGCATTTGAAAATTGATCATGCTTTAACTGGCCGAGCTAACAGCTACGAATTTACCTCAGCCTGATAACCCAGCCTACATTAAACTGCTGATTCAGTTCAATTTACTGATGTGCATTGTGCTGTTATTGCGGTCCCTTAAAAATTGTGTGTTTATGATGATCACATGACAACACCAACATGGCGGACGTAGCATTTCCAGGATTCCATTAATACTACACACACTGATTACTGTGTACTGTTTCCACAGCCGTGCAGTAGGTACTACATCGAATACAGCACGTATTGTCAGAGTACATGATTTCAGACGCAGCCAGGAAGTAGAACCGGTTTAAAATATACCAACAAACCACACACAATTCATGGAATATTGCACAGTCTGAATTACCACATTAGACAAGACGCTACATAAGCCGGAATACTGTCCTGATGAACAGACATGCAACATGCACGTTAGGTGTTTGAGCTGCAAGTAACAGTGGTGTTAGTAATCGCTTCCCAAGATGCAGAAAAGGCTCAAGAGAAACTAAAGAATAAAGATTAGTGATTAATACTGCAAGGCAAAAACATGATGGCAAATTAAATCAGTCTCCCTCCCCAGATATCAGCACTTTCAAAAGAAACAAAAATGAAGCGCAAGCGACAATGCAGGTGGATCCCAGGCAGAAGGAAAATGGGCAGAAAAATATGGAAATTCGAAAAGCGATGCACAGAGAGAGCAAGAGAGGGAGGGGTACTCCAGCCCAACATTGGGCCCGCTCTAACCTCGTGTCTTCTACGACTCTGGCTCCACTACTGTCCCCTTCTCAGAGACATAGATACCGTCCAGGAACTTTCGGATATCCTTATTTTTGACTGTGGTTGCCTGCTGGATGAGGGCCGCTGGAAGAAGAGACACTTAGGAGGTGAGGTTCATTCGCAGACAAGCTGGGGTCACAAATACAAGATAACAGATTGGTTGGGGGTCGCCCCGCTTCAATTTTAAAACGCTTATGAATGCCTGTGTGGCTGTATGAATTTTCCTTTCGCTTTCACATTAGCAGCCACTTGGTGCATCAATCGCTTGAATGGTGGGTTCATTATTATTCTTAACAATACAAACAGTACAATGACTCATTTTTACTGACCACAGCACTTTAGAAACTAAATCTTCTGCTGTCATCTTATCTGTAAGACTGATCTGTGCTTCGACTTGTACTCATTCAGAATTGAGCAGACACGTTCATAACCGAACTAATCAATTACTATTAAAAAAGCAAAATGACACTGATGGCAGTGCTGCAGTGATGTAATCGGTGTGTGGCCAGAACACCGTGTAACACTATCACAGCAAGCCTAAAACATGGTAAAGTGGATTAAAAGGAAGAAATGGCTAAAACTAATGGTATTTGGAGAAAGTTGGATTATTTCTACACAAGCTTCAATTGTTCAGATCCCAAACATGCTGCCACTGATTGAGAAAAGCTGGAAGATGAAAAACCGGTTGGCCAAAAACAGCAATCTTCAGGACTTAATTAGCATACTCATTGACCAAATAAATTTTTCATATCGCTAAGATGCAGGATTAAAAGCATCCCAGCAGAATGAATCACATTGTCATCAGGCGACGAACCCATGGCTCCAGCCCAAAGATTAAACTTTCTGTCAGCATGGTTTGGTCAGTATGTTCTGTTCAGTGTCAAAATTCTTGAAATAAACACACACACAAAAAAAAAACTAACTTCCAGACACTGATTATTTGCCCCTCCCATCAACTCCCCCCTGCTCTTGACATGGTCAAAAGACCGTTCGACAGATACTAAAAGGTCCTTGTAAACAAACACTGATTCTTCTGTAGTTTACACACACTGTTGGTTTCTTGAATGAAAAGGAATGTGTGGAGCCTCACCTGAGTTTGACACCAGCTCGATATCGTTACCTTCCAGTACCAGCTCATCTTTCTGGGCGGCAGAGAGGGCACAGTTCACACCTTTTGAAAAATAAATAAACAATTAAAAAAAACAAAAACAAAAAAACCATGAACAAACATTGAGACACAATTGGGGTTCTTAATTTCCACAAATGTACTCAATCAAAATACTGGCTGTCCATCGCTAATTAGCTTGTAATGGTGAAAAACCTGGCACTGCGAAACAATATCAAAAGGTCAATCTGACCCATTTTCACATTTGAGATTGTCTGAAACACTAGTTAATCTCTTTGAAATTGTGACTTTTCAAAGGAAAAAAAAAAAAAAAAAAAAAAAAAAAAAAAAAAAGACTAAACATGAGCGCACACACCTTGCCTCATGCGCACACGGCGGATGTATTTCTCCCCCAGGAAGTTTCTGATCTCCACCAGAGAGCCAGTCTCCTGAATCACCACATTAATGGGGAAATGGGCGTACACAGAACGCATCTTGTATCTGAAACCCTACAAAACATCCCAACAAAAAGCTTGCATTAATGAAGGCAACAAACTTTAAGATAAAAACAGACCTAGTGAGGTCAAAATATTCAGTTCTACACATGATGTTCTTACCAGAGTTACACCCTTGATCATGTTCTGAACATGGCTGCAGATGGTTCTGACTGTGGCCAGCTCCTTCCTGTTACCCCACCACTTATCAACACGCAGCTACAAAAAACATGTACAACTTCATAATCAGCTCTTAATCATTCTAATAGCATATCCAAATAAAAATAATAAAGCATAGGAAGACCAGAGCAAAATTCCAAGCGCATAAAGACACCTGTTACCTTCTTCTGTTTCTTGCCGAGCAGCCGCAGCTCCAGGTTGATGTGGTTGAACTCGCGGCGCAGAACCCCGCGCGGTCCCTTCACACTGACTGTGCGGCCTTTCAACGTCACATCGACTGCAGAGGATATAACACATGACAACTTTATATAAATCAGTATACTCGGGAGAACAATTCCTCAATACTAGCTCATTTTAAACAGGAACTCTACTATATCGCCCAGGAACAATGCAGCAAGCGACTCGGACAAGGCCGAGTACCATTTCTCCTTGGGAGAAATCGCGGCTGAACAGAAGCCCATATAACAAATCCTACAACATAAAGGTACTTGGACAATTTAAAAAACACACAAAAAACAGGTGCCTAAAGTCTAATAATATTAGGAAAGGTGAATAATTCTGAAATAAAATAAAAAAAGACAACCACTCATACAAGGTGCAGATGATAAATTCTACTCAAATGTACCGGACGCAGGATTTGCTCACAAACAATTGTTTACATATCAGTAAAATTAATTTTTCATGTTAGTATTGACTCGAAAGAAGTGGTGTCCAATCTTATATGCAAACAGTAAGGCATGGGCTTTCATTCCAAATCAAGCAGGAGCTACACTGTTTAATCAGCTGACCTTAGCTTTCCTTACACTCATGTGTGGCTTCTGCTCGGTTGGAACGAACACCTGCACCGGCTGTTTGCAGATAAGACTGGACACCCCTGGTCTAATAGAGACATTCAACAGGATGCTGTCGATGACCGAATGAGATAAAAACCATGGCTGTGTTTCTTTTAACCCACCCTCCCCAAATCAAACAATAAATGTACAGTAAGATGAGTAAAACAATAACATGGACCATTCACATAGCCATAGGAGTGTCATGAAGAGCTACCTCCCCAGCTGTCACGTGTTTCTCATCCTATAGTCTGGCTTGTCCGTTACGTTATTATGAGTAAACTACAAAATGTTTCAGACTTTCAGCATTTAACCCCATTTCTAGTCCTGAAGGGCTAAAGTCCAGCACATCTGGGGGAACTCCTGCTCCACCACACCAGATGTTTAAGACCAATTAGAGTTCAGATGTGTTCAAACAACTCTGTTCCTCACTGAAAGACCACCATAGACGGGTCACTTACCGTTGTCAGGGATGTCCACCGTCTGGGTACTGAGAATGGTCTTCATTCTAACGGCAGACAACAAAATGGAGGTTAGAAACTATGAATGGGGATACACAACTCACAGTATACTCACCAAGATGAATAAAACAACTCTAACTAGCGCCAGCTAGCTCTCCTCCTCGTTGATATTAAACCTTTTCTTACAACTTCAATAAATTTCTTTTCGCTCTAGTTTGTTTGTATAAAACGTAAAGAACACATGATCAGAGGGCACTACACGGCCTACATGCTAACCGCTAACAAACACAACCCCCGGCTCAGAAATCAAACATCTTTATTAAAGCTGAATGCGCACACAACGCGAAAATACAAACAGAAATAACTCAAGCGACATTCAGGCAAAATACAGATCGCGGTATAACTTCATGAGACGAGCCGTTGAAGAGGATTGGGTTTGATTCAAAACGCTTAGAAGCAGGACGCGCCATGTTCTTACCTCGCCGATAGAGGAGGAAAGGAAGGAGGACATACGTCATCACGCACTTGAAGAGTGTACGTGCTACGTCACGGCTCATACTCCAGGCACGACTGGAGGACTTTCGAGAGTATCGAACTGTATTGTTGTTGTTGTTGTTGTTGTTGTTGTTGTTTTAAAGACAGTTCATTGAAACAAGTACATTGAGTGTTTCAGATTGAATTATAATGTAACAAGTGAAATAATTTGTGAATAAATTGTGATTAAAGTTGAGTCTGAGGTGAATGGGGGAAGGCAGGCAGGCAGGCAGGCAGGCAGGAGTAGTCGATGGTGAATGAAGTGAGATGGCAGTCATGGCGCTGATCAGGTGGAGTTGTGGCGCTGTTAATCGTCTGTCCTGTAATCAGATTTTGCTTTCCCCCAGATGTTTTGAAGCCTCTCACGTAAGTGTGACTCGTCGTCTCAAATCCGTGTGTGTTTATCTGTTTTGCATTACTGGACCTGTTAAGAGTTAGGTCGAATCTCATGCAAATGGCTGCTTGTCCTTAGATCAGTGCAACAGATAGGGTGTGAATAATGATCTGTATATATATATATATATATATATATATATATATATATATATATATATATATATATATATATATACAGCTGTCCCTAAAAGTTTACATACCCCTTGTAGAATCTGTAAAATCTGAATACTTTTAACAAAACAACAGCCAGGGATCATAGAAGTCCCATGTTGTGTTTTTATTTTTATTTAGTTCTGTCCTGAATAAACTATTTTACATAACAGATGTTTACCTATAGTCCACAAAACAATAATAAACTGAATTTACAGAAATTAACCAGTTTACACACGCGTGATTCGTAATCCTGTGATTCTTAATTCTGTGGGTCGTTACCTGATGATCAACGACTATTTATAAAAAATGTTTTGTGAGAGTTGTTCATGAGTCCCTTGTTTGTCCTGAGCAGTTAACCTGCCCACTGTTCTTCAGAAAAATCCTCCGGGTCCTGGACATTCTGCACATATTTGACCTCTTTCCAACAGTGGCTATATGATATCCAGATCCGTCTGTTCACACTGAGGACAACTGAGGGACTTGTACGTGACTATTACAAAAGGTGCAAACGTTCGCTGTCCCAGTGACATGTCCAAAATGTACACTGTGAATTACGACCCCGACACCACCATGCTTGATACGCTCTTATAACACAACCTTAAAGTTTTACCCTTCCCAAAACCAGGTCATGCCCAATTCTCCCTCATTCTTCACTGCTTAATCTGACATGGATATTGTAGAGCTACTGGATTTCTCATCACTTTCCCACATGGACTGCGTACCTAAAGGTACGTGAGATTACTGAGGATGGTATAACCACAAAGACGGGTTCGGACTGCGATTCGGAATGCTACGGCGGTTTAGGATTTATTACACAGATAGATCTGCTATGACCTGCTGTGGCATTACTGCCTCCCGCACCTCCTCTGGTGCCCATGGGATTACCGCTCTTCCTTCAGCCGTGCCACCATGCCTAACACAACCAGAGCCATACAGGCCTTCCCAGTGATTAAGGCTGTACCACTGGCACCGTTAATGCATGCTCAGTGCCACTGGTTCTATGCGGTTTTCTCCTGTTACACCTGATACCACTCAGGCATGAATGCCTAACACAACCAGAGCCATACAGACCTCCCCAGTGATTGATGCCCCACTGACGCTGTTAATGCATGCTCAGTGCCACTGGTTCCGTATGGCATAGGTCAGCTGCAGCGTTGTCAGCTGGATAAATGAATACCACTGCTCGACAACGTTTCGCTCCTTTAACCCTGGATGTCCTTCTTCCACCTCCTGTAATGAGACCTCGGGTTAGGTGTTTCTACCCCAACACTTTTTCTTTCTCCTCTCCCAGAGCCAAAAGCTGCCCTTCTCGCCCTCTTCAGCCAGGTCTTGTAGACTTATGACTTCAATTGCCACAAAGTCTCCATTTTGCACTCAAATCCCCATAACATAGGGAGGGTGTGGCTCAAGTGGTTGAGCAGGTTGTTCACTAATCGTAGGGTTGGCGGTTCGATTCCCGGCCCACATGACTCCACATACCGAAGTGTCCTTGGGCAAGACACTGAACCCCAAGTTGCTCCCGATGGCAAGTTAGCGCCTTGCATGGCAGCTCTGCTACCATTGGTGTGTGAGTGTGTGTGTGAATGGGTGAATGAGGCACAGTGTAAAGCGCTTTGGATAAAAGCGCTATATAAGTGCACCATTTACCATTTAACTTCAACAAATTAGACTTCATGTTAAAACTATAATGAATTTCCTGGTTACACAACTGCACTCTTTGACCATGTAGTACAGATGAGGATGGGTGGGTTGGGGTTCCCTTTTGAGTCTGGTTCCTCTCAAGGTTTCTTCCTCATGTCGTTCCAGGTGGTTTTTCGTGCCACCCTCGCCTCTGGCTTGCTCATTAGGGATGAATTCATGCATTTTAAGATGTATATCCTGAATCTATATTATTCTGTCAAACTAAATATCCATCTACATGTGGATTTATATGGGACTTGTATGGTGGACACGCCACACACTCCAAGATCTGTATTTAACAGATTAGTGCTGTTAGTTAACAAAGAAAAAGGTTTTCTGTAAGGGGAGATTTGTTTAACATGTATGGAAGGAGTCTCCAATGTCAGAGGCTTGTGACACTGATACAGGATGGTGGAGAAAATTCCAGCCTGAAGAAGAGCGGTGAAAACATTCTGAGTCAATCAAAAAGGTGTTTATTGTGCCACAGAAAAGAGAGAGAGGGAGAGAGAGAGAGAGAGTATACTCTTAGTGAATCCGATACAAGAGTAGTTCCAGTAATATGTGCGTTGTCCTTTCAGTAATTCAAAATGTGATTGTTGGCAAATGTGTTCTAAGTGGAATAAAACCTTTCCAGATGTGCATCATACCACCCCTTTGTTGATTATTTTTGCATGCTTGATTGTATTTAATTACTTATCTGCAGCATGGATGTTACGTACAGTAGTCTGATGCCCAGTTAAGGTCTCTTAGGAGTTGTCTTCTTTTCTCAGCAGGTCTGTGTGAGTCGATTGAGCAATGCAGCCAGCACATCACACATACTACAGGACAGAAAGAAAGAGATTAAAGAAGATGGACTGAAGCTGCAGGACTTTATATCAGGAGATCTGTCAGAAAAGAGCAAATGGGAGGAATACAGGGGCAACCTGAAGCGACAAAAAGGGGAACGGTGAGTAAAGAGTTAGACAGGCAAATGTTAAAGGTGCAAGGAGTAATCTTTAGAAGTGTTTATCTAGTAATAAAAATGAATGAATTATGATTTGCATCTACATCATCTGTGATATTGAGTGTTCTGAAGAACAGCTACGAAATGCTAATTCAATGCTTGGAATCAACTTCAGACTTTTTGTGTGCTTAATTTGTCATGAAATAACGAGAAACAGGCCACACCTGGGCTATGAATCTGCTTATCAGTCAATTGGCCAATTACTTTTGAGTGGAGATCACAATATTTATTTTTTAATAACCCGATTATTTGCATGTGTATGTTCCAGATATTTATTTATTGTTTTACTTTACTTGTTTTTGACACATGATAACAACACCACTGAACTGAACAAACCGTTTTATTCATAACAATTGTAAATTTCTTAGTGCCAAGCTGCTTAAACTACATACCAGGCGTTGATGAAACAAAATAATCTAATTTGTGCATGAATGGCTGTTATCTTCAATCAAATGTATTTATTAATTAAAGCAAAGTGAGTATATTTTACCAGTGCAATTCGCAAAACGCTCACAAGATGGCACCATTTATCAGTGGATCCGATATTACAAAACCGATAGCCGATTATGTAGAAATGCTTATATATCGGGGGAAAATATCGCTCAAACCGATTATCGGTTGATCTCTACTTTTGAGCCTATGAAAATGGAGGGGCTCTAAAAAAATTTTTTTTTATTTAAAAAGCGGTAATTCCTAAACGGTTAATGCAATTATTTTGTGAAGCCCCTTGAAATAAAGCTGAAAGTCACCACTTTGCTTCATTTCAGATCAATTGCAGTGGTGTACAGAGTCAAAATGATGAAAACAGTGTTGCTGTCCAAATACTTATGGACAGACTGTATGCTAAGTACAGACGACGTTTAAATTTGTGGTTTTGTTCCATTTTTTTCACAAGTTAGCTAGTGTGCTTTAAAAGGCTCTTTAAAAGATAACAGACACGTCATATCTAAAGGGTGTGGTGAGCTTGTCAAAGATCAGTGTTGAGCGGAATTCCTATAAAATCACTTTACGGTTTTTGAGCGTTTTTTAACTTTGCTGGTATTTTCCAACTAGATAAAAAAGAACGTCTGAACGTCTCTCTGGATAAAACGATCTGTCAAATTCTATTCATGCAATCGATTATGTAAAGTCGAATATTGGATTAACTCACAATGTCAGTGAGAAACAACATCTGACATCAGCTAATATGTTGAAAATTGTACTTACATCTAGCTGTCATTACTATACTGGATAATAAATTGATATAACCAAAACGGACAGTAGATTCACCGTATGTGGTTCATATCCTAGGCTCAGGTTACCACCATGGCTAAAGACCGAGATTCCTATTGGGAAAAACTTCAACAGACTGAAGAACACCCTCCGAGACCTGAAGCTACACACTGTAAGTGCCTGAAATTCATTCTTACACAACAGGATCGTCCCGAATGATTATTGTAATACTAGGCATGGAAGCTAATGGGCGATGTTTTCTCAAACACGAAGCGGTATTGTGTTAATACCTTCAAATCATAATGAAAGTTTCATTTAGACCATGCCACCGTTTAGAGTGGTGTAATGATCCAAGACATAGGGAGATCATGAGTTTGAATCCAGACGACATCACAGCCATCTATATTTGGGAGTCGATTAGAGCAAGAGCGGCCGTGCTGTCTGGATGGGGAATACCCATACTTGGTGATGATCTCACCTGGATACTGTACCTAATAAATGCTGCTGCTTTCTTGATTAAAAAAAATTCTCGGGGTTTTATTACCTATAACATACTTAGACACCGTAATCGTAAGGAACTGTAAATATATTTCACTTTAAAAAAAGATGTGGAAATGTTTTATTTGTCTTTTACACATTCGGGTTCAGGAAAGCGTGGCGCTCCTCGATGTTCACGATATCGCACTATGTGATGATCCAAAAGCTGCTCAAGATACGGACGAGGTTGAAGAGTAATAAAGGCAATGCAATGGGCGAACATTTGGACATTTTAACACACTTTTATTCGTTTGCACACTATAGCCGATTATTTATTTATTTATTTATTTTCCCCTCTGCCAAAATGGTATCTAGATCAAGCTGGTGTCATTGTTGTTGTTGCTATGGTTACAGGTGTGCGAGGAGGCCAGATGTCCGAACATTGGCGAGTGTTGGGGAGGTGGAGAGTACGCTACTGCCACAGCAACCATCATGGTCAGTGCAACACCGACAGATTTATAGAGTTTATTAAACAACGCTCCGTTAATAAACGTAATGTTACTTATTGGAGGAAAACGTTCAGTACGTGTGATTTTAAACTAAATATCACTTGCTCATTGGACTACAGTAGCACATTGTGTGTGTGTGTGTGTGTGTGTGTGTGTGTGTAGTTGATGGGGGACACGTGTACACGTGGCTGCAGGTTTTGTTCGGTAAAGACGGCCAGAACGCCGCCTCCTCTCGACCCAGATGAGCCTTATAACACAGCTAAAGCTATTGCTGCATGGGGGCTTGACTATGTAGTACTCACTTCAGTGGACAGAGACGGTAAATACACAAGCGGAAACACACACACGACCTTCACTGCATTCAGATAGACGATTTTGGTCATATTGTGTGTGCGTGTGTGGAATTAACTATGTACGTTGACCTCGCAGACCTCGCAGACGGAGGCGCAGAACACTTTACAAAGACCGTGTCTCACCTCAAGGAAAGGTAAGGACCTCTAGCTAGAACACATATACGGACAAGTGAATGGAAAAACCAAAATACATCGTGTTGGAAAGGCGCTAGGCCTCCAGAAGCTTCCAGAACAGCGTCAGTGCGCCTTAGCGCAAATTAATAAGTCTACATCTACACTGCCTGGATTTGTTGGTTATAAATCTACCGTGTATATCTATTTATTTCTATGTGTTTATACATGTTCCAGGAACTTTAATATCCTAGTCGAGTGTTTGACCCCTGATTTCCGTGGTGACCTCTCGGCGGTGGAGAAAGTCGCTCGGTCTGGTCTGGATGTTTATGCTCACAACGTAGAGACAGTGAGAGAACTGCAGAGGTAAATAACGTGTAGCCACCAGAGGCCATCATTAACATACAAAGGCCATGAGTTAAGTCTCTCAAGGTCATGAAATGCTTAACTCGTGGCAAGTGTTGTATTTTAAAATGAGTGAAACACAGAGAAACTAAACTTTTTCTCCTCTTACAGGACATTAGATTCATTAAATTTCCATGTGTAACTGAGATAAACTAGCTGTATAAACCTCAGTGTCATCGCCAGTTATATTACTTATATATTTATTATAAATAGCCAAATACATTTTTCAGCTTGATGATAAACAAGACCCAGTCTGGGAAAATTTGAGGACATCGTTTCATTTTCTACAGCTTGAAAATAACCGATGTATCATTCAACTTTGTACATACATACATAAAGTGACTTGAGCATTCAGTGACCACTGAAGTTCATCTAAAACTAACACAATCTTAATACTATGATAGAATGTAAAAATGTGTACTTTATAAGTTGTGTAGCCCTGCACGTGTTGGAAAACGTGTCTGTTGCACTTTAACTGAAGCGTTTGTCCGCGAGGGGGCGCTCACAGTGACCATTCCAGAAACAAGTGGAGCGTCTGTGTTTGTTATTTGTGACCACCAGGTGGCGCATAGAATAATTTTTATAGTGCGGTCATTTCCCCCACTGTTTGTTTTAAGAAAGTGTAGTTTACAAACTTTCAGGTTTATTGTTGTTTGAACTCGTCAGATATTTTCATATTATTATTATTATCATTATCTTATTATATTATTGATAGTAATAACAGACTTAAATAATATAAGAGTGCTTTTTATTATCATTTATAAAATGATCCTTAAGTTACACTCACTCATTACTTATTATTGTGTCCCAAGTTTGCTGCTTACTAATGTACAGCTTTGATCTTTAGGTATGTGCGTGACGCCCGTGCAAACTTTGAGCAGTCGCTTGCTGTGCTGCGCCACGCTAAGAGCGTCAACCCAAGCGTACTCACCAAAACCTCGATTATGCTTGGACTCGGTGAAACAGATGCACAGATACGTTCTACTCTGAAAGGTACAAACTCTCTGACTCGCATACGGTCCCCTCCGAAACTATCAGAACAGCAAGGCCAGTTGATTTGTTTGTGCTGTACTGTACACTAAAGATATTTGGGTTTGAGATAAAAAGACAGATATGAGACGAGCGTTTAGGATTTCAGCTTTTATTTCCTGGTGTTTACATCTCGATTTATTAAACAAGATAAAACCTTTTGTATCAAGACCACCCAGTTTTTAGGTAAGGAAAAGTATAGGAACAGATAAGCCTTAATATTTAGTTGCATATCCCCTGCTTGCACAGTTAACTGCATCAAGCCTGTGGCTCGTTGACATCACCAAACTGTTGGTTTCTTCTTTTGTGGTGCTTTTCCCACAGTTTCCTTCAGTGGTTGTTTGCTTTTTGTGTAGTTTCTCCTCTTCATGGGGTAAAAATGCTCCTCAATTGGGTTAAGGTCGATGTAAATTCCTCCCGATTAATTTG
The DNA here is from genome assembly GCA_022414735.1 of Noturus placidus. NCBI lineage: Eukaryota > Metazoa > Chordata > Actinopteri > Siluriformes > Ictaluridae > Noturus > Noturus placidus. Next base: position 100,301 of record JAFFST010046193.1, on the reverse strand, counting down.
GATGCGTTTCTCTGTAAACTGGCAGACAAAATGTTCCTCTAAACCTCTGAGTTAGTTTTACATCATCGATAAAGATTCGTGAGCCTGTTCGAGAAACAGCCCTGCAAGCCATGACGCTACCTCCACCATGTTTCAAAGATGAGCTTGTTTTTGAATCACGAGCAGATCGTTTCTTTCTCCACACTGTGACTGAAGGCTACAACCAAGAGTAGATGTTCAGTGCTATTTATTGTTTAAACAGTCTAACAGGACACACCTAGGCAATGAGAAACACCTGTTCCAATATTTTATCTCGCCTACAAATTGGGTGGGTTTGATACAGGGTGCGGTGTTCTATGTTTGTTAACATGTCTCCTTATAAATACCAGGAAATAAAAGCTGAAATTCTAAACTCATTTGATCTCAAACCTGAATGTCTTCGGCCTGAAGAACAAACAAATGAAATGTTTGTTCCGATAGTTTTGGAGGGGACTATATATTGCAGTCACATTATTTCTGTAGTAAATGCCTTCTACCTCAGTATTATTTTCTGTATTTCCTTTCAATTCAACAACTTCTCTTCAGCACAAGATAACGTTTTGTCCTTTTACAGAGTTGAGGGACTCATGTGTGGACTGTTTGACTCTTGGACAGTACATGCAACCAACAAAACGACATCTGAAGGTACAACAGCGTTACTGAAGCACCTACACACCTGGTTACACCCTTTACCCGACCACTAGATCTGCTGTCTCCTGATGTCTCACTGGCTTTCACGACTGTGTTTATATAGAGGTGCATTAACGTGCTCATTTCTGAAATGTGAATCGTGTGTGTGTGTCTGTGTAGGTAGAGGAGTACATCACCCCAGAGAAGTTTGCTCACTGGGAGAAGGTGGGGCAGGAAATGGGGTTCGTTTACACAGCGAGCGGTCCCCTAGTGCGCTCCTCTTATAAAGCAGGTAACACGCACTCGATTGAAAAAGACAAACGTGTAATATCTAGGCTGGAGATCAAATATCGATTAGCAACGCATCAGTTCTTATACCAAAGCCTGACATGACCAGTTCTTATCGTGCTCACGAACGAACAAACACAAATTGACAGCAATCTGGACGAATTTTCCGATTAATAACCAAAGTGAGACAGACTGCAAACTGTGAAAATAAAGACATTCAGACAAAACACAGCATCTTCGTACAAAAAAAAGTAACCTGACAGGCAAGCTTTCTGGCATTTAAACCGTATCTTTAATAGAGAGCGTGAGGTTCGCCGATCTGAACACGCGGAGAAACTGCGAGCACTTCAGTTCTGTATGACAAGACATTAATTATTTATTTATTGCCAGATCATCCACCGCTAGGTGTATCCCAGTTACAACTGTTTGTAGGTATTCTGTAGATTGAACAACGTAGTTAGTACAATTTTTTTTTTTTAGTTATGGTCAACTACGTAATTAGTGGCACCTTCCAAGCAACAATGAGTGATAATTTGAGAGTCAACTTTTGGGGATAGTTTGATCCAACACTATCTTTTTTTTTTCTTCCCTTCTTCTCCTAGCAAATATATATTGCTTTCATGGCTAGTGCAGTTTTATCTTTTCCAAAAAAAGAACACTGGTTTAGAAATGATTGCCACGCCACAATTATGACGTATATGTTTGTAGAGGAAACTTGCACCACTTCTCCATGCAGAACATTTCAAGCTTTCTGCACATGAGGACTTTCCCCTCTTCAGTTTGAACTACAGGAGTTCAAATCTAGATCCTAATTGAAAAAAAGATTACCCTGAGATCTAACTGCAATTGTAATTTCCTGGTAGAGCAGGTCATGGGGTGGAATCCATAATGCTATAAGTGTTCACATGTGCCCTAGAGCCATGAGTGGGTTTGGGGGATTTTGTTTTTGCATGTATGCAGTTCCCCTTTTTGTTGCTAAAGACACTGACTGTGGCCAAAAAATTAGCCTCTTCAGCGTTTGGGGATTTGTTCAGGGGTTTGTCGTTATGGACGTGGTGTTCAAGCATCGATTTTTGAAACACAATCATTCTCAATTTGTGGAGGACATCACGCTAACGTGTCCTCTTCCTGACGAACTTCCAACTGTTCCAGACTTTGTAAAGGTTTATTATAGACCCGGTTGTGACATGTTCAGGTCAACAACGGTCGCTTTCTTAGTATGGCACGTAATTTGATTTCCCCAGTAGTGATGGATGACCGAGACTCAAATTCGGTTTTTGGAAGCCAGAAAGTAGTAGAATACATGTTTTTTCCTACTAGTGTGCACTTCTATTTTTCTTAGAATCATTATGTTGGAGGAAATGTAAAGAGTTCCTCTGTTAGAGTGAAAAGGAAGGAAACAAAAAAAAAAAAAGATTGTGTGCAGCGTGACTTTTATAAAATAACGATCGGCCGTTTTCATGAAGGGTGCCAATAATTCTGGTGTTGACTTTAACTCGCAGATTGAGGATTAGAATTTCATCATAGAAGTGATATTTATATTTATAGTGTCCTGGTGTTTAGAACGTCTGTGAAAATGACTGAGTAAAGCAGGAAAATATTTCAAAGACTGTCTTTTGGTGTTCGTTTGCACAGGTGAGTTCTTCCTAAAGAACCTGCTGGAAAAGAGAAAGATGGAAGGAACCGTCGAATAAAAAGAAAAAAAAGGAAAAAAGATGGACCTCATGAATCTGGAGCTCTCTCCATCTTGTATTCCCTCAAAAAATAATGAACAGAACAACAGAAAACCTTTATTCTAACCCACATGGTCGATCTGTTTAGTTTTGTAAGGTTAGCAGTGGATTGTGGGTAATGAAGTCTTCTGGCATGTGATATTATGGAGAAAGAGAAGTCTTCAGAACGCATTACTTGTTTGGAAAGCGATCGAGATCATCCAGGTGTGAAGCCTTTTTATCGATCGAGAGAGAAACTGCATCCAGTGAAAATCCGACTCGCGGTTTAAACAAGAACTGTACAGTGTAATAAAGTGATGTTGAAGCGCCTGTTCATTCATTTTATTCTGTGAAATACGATACGGTTTTAACCGGTCCATACGTAGTTAAGAAACTATTGCCTTTTTATATCAGATTAGTGTTACAGATCTCTACAATGTGAAATGATTATTTATTTTATTTTTTAAAGTTCACATTAAACTAGTCCATATGTACTGTGTATCACGTGACACGATTACATGATGATAAACTGTAATCTTCCATCTTATTTGACACACACACACAATGTATAAATTCTAGTTGACGGTGCTGCTGAAACACTGATTATAACTCTGACTGCACGTAATGCTCGAAATTAATACTGAAAAACTAAACGTTCTAAATAATAATAATAAACAAAAAAACCCTGTATAATTCTTGTATCTGTGCACTGCAGCAGCACACCGATCTCCAACAACCAAATGATCCAAATACAGTGTGCTGTAGAAGAATATAGGACTGAGACAGGGACATCGTTTATGAACTTAAGACTTTTTTTTTTTTTTAAAGACCTTCGGGAAATCCAATCTGAGTGGGTGTGGTTTCGGCTCTGTAGACACAGGATCATGTGTGCACATGCGCATGTACACGTCAGACTTTGGATTTCTTATTCGGTGGCTCATTGAGGGTGATTCTGGGAACTGCGCCCGTGGGGGGGGTGAAAGGAAGCCTGGTCATCACCTTCTTTCCAATTGTCTCGATCTACAAACACAAAATAAAAATATAGTTAGTATATGAAGTTACACTGTACGATGTGATGGACAAAATGTCAGAGCCCATACACACACCTGGAAACCGAGGTTCTGTAGTTGGGGGTGTAAATGATCAAGCACTCTGCGACCATCGAATATGAACGCTGGTTTCAACATCTGGTGATAAATCTGTGCGTAATCCAGATCCTTCAAAAAAACACACACTTTAATACACCATGTTAACACACCAGAGCAACACTGCTGTGAACTGGACTAGTACTGGGCTCATTATAGATCATTCTATAAAACCACAAGGCAAAACTACTGATAAAAGTTTTATGCAAAAAAAAAAAATTCCGGCCCAAGCTAAATTTCATTTTGATCCTCTTCTAAATTAAGAAAAAAACCATCACATTTGCAGCAGATTAACTAAGCCGTAAATGAGGCGTGTGCAAAAGTCTGGATGCAGGTCAAGTTACAGAACTATCTGCAAGATACACAACATGATTCTCTCTCTCACACACACACACACCCCTCCAGAATTATTTTCATCCTTCAGAAGAACAGGCAAAATTGTACAAAAAAGAAACAGCAAAGCTTCATCTAATATTACTATAAACATTTTGAAACTAGGTTTTTGAAGAAAAATAAATAAAAACATTAAAAATAAACATTATGCTTTCTCTTCATGGGTGCCAAAACTTCTGAAGTTGTGTATATGTACCATAAAACATGTCCCACTCTGTGCAGATCACTATTATATGCGCTTGTACATGTATTGGCACCCTATCTATTGCTCTATCTGTCGTTTGTAAAACTGCACATTACCTTCAGATTTCAAACTGATACCAGTTTTAAACTTTCAGACTGGATTTGTCAAGCCAACAAAGTCCGTCGTGGTAAACCTGACCTGTCTACTTGCATGCTATTCTTTCTTGAAAAGTAGTATTCTCTTGATGGGTGCCAAGACTTTAGGAGTTGCATGTATCGTGATCTCTGTGTGTGTGTACCTTAAACATGTCCCACTCGGTGCAGATCACTAGTGCATGTGCACCTTTACAGGCTTCATATGGATCTGACGACACAGTAACCAGCTCGGATACTGAGGAATGAACACACACACACACACAGAACAGATCAGACTCCTCAGAGTGGACATGCTGTCAAACAATCACACACACACACACGCGCACAGGACAGGGGCTGTTTCACGAGGGAGGTTAAGTGAAAACTCTGAGTATGTTAACCCTGAAATGAGGGGAAACTCTGAGTTTTCCGTTTCAGAATGGTAGGTATGATAAACCCGATAAAGCAGAGTAAGTCAAGCCCGTTTCTGAAAGAGAGGCAACTTATACTCAGAGTCAGTTACCATGGCAACTTTGTGAACCTAACCTGGTCGGGAGCAGGTTTTTCTTAGGTAAACCCAGAGTTTCTTTAGGTCTCCTCCCCTTTTTTAAAGAGGAAGCGGTGTTTAAACACCTCATTGATCTTTCGGTACATTCATTCATTGTGCACATTTCAGTCACGCAGAGAGAGCCTCAAAAGGAATTAAATGGCATGTCCTTTTATGGACATCCTGTTGATGAAGAGGCTATATAAATTCTTAGGGAGTTACATTTATGTCGGGAGAGGATTTTGAGGCCCAGAGTGGATTTTTTGTATGGACATTGGCGCTAGACCCCCCGCCGCCAAACTTTCCTCACTTTCACTCGTATTTATAACAGTCTGTCACAACCTGAGGGTTCACAGTGAACTCGGCGGGAGGATGTGCACGTGAATGTACCGTTAATGATCAAAAACTGGAACTGACATTAGCCTAGATATTAAGGTGTCTA
>JAFFST010046193.1:71744-85086 GCA_022414735.1 Noturus placidus | reverse complement strand
CTCTGTGCTTTAAACGGACCTCTGAGACTATCACAGTGCAGTTGCATTTATACTGAGACTTGATTACACACAGGTGGATTCTATTTATGAACATTAGACATTTAGGTCAACATTGGATCATTCAGAGATCCTCACTGAACTTCCGGAAAGAGTTTGCTGCACTGAAAGTAAAGGGGCTGAATAATTTTGCACGCCCAATTTTTCAGTTTTTTATTTGTTGAAAAAGTTTGAAATATCCAATAAATTTCGTTCCACTTCATGATTGTGTCCCACCTGTTGTTGATTCTTCACAAAAAATTACAGCTTTATATCTTTATGTTTGAGGCCTGAAACGTGGCAAGAGGTCGAACAGTTCAAGGGGACCGAATACTTTCGCAAGGCACTGTATTTATGTATTTGTCTATGCATTACAGTTATACATATGCACATTTATTTATTTACTTATGTACTGAGGTTTTTTCCCCAGTTTCCTCTTCTTTCTGTTGTAAAAAGTTCTTTTAAAAATCTGAACAGTTGTTTCTCTGTTGTATCAAACATTGTGACTGCCTTTAAAATGTCACTTGAGACATTTAAAAAAAAAAAAGTCATTTGCTTTTATATACTACACATTTCTACACACATTTTGTTCAACATGACAACAATTAAATAACGAACAATGAAACGCAGAAGACCACAACAGGTCCCATTCCCTTCAGCAAAGAACAGGAATCTGACGCTATAGTTGGCTCAAGATCACCCAAACTTGACAGCTGAAGATTGGAAAAATAAACATGGGATATTTGTTCTAATCTTCAACTGTCCCATTTGAATGAGTCTGTGCTGATTATAACCACAGATTCTTGTTCTTGGCTGGCAGAATTGGAGCAGAATTGGGACCTTATGCGGTATTCTGCTGTTGTAGGCCAGCTACCTCAAGGTTTGATGTTTTGTGTTTTCAGATATGCTTTTTTCTGTGATTATTTCAGTTACTATATCCTTCCTGTTGGCTTGAACCAATCTGGATATTTTCCTCTGACCTACATCTTGAAAAAAGACTTTTCCACCAACAGATGTTGATGATTTTTGGTTTTCCACACCATTCTGAGTAAACTCTGGAGACCGTTCTGTGTGAAAAACTACACAGTGGGTCACAATGGCTTAATGGTTAGCACATTTGGGGGTTCAAATCCCATATCCCACAGTCCAAATGGCTGATTGGCATTTCTAAAATATCCGTAGTGCGTGAATGTGTGCCCTGCAATGGGTTGGGCGGCTGTGGCTCAGTCGGTTGATCGGGTTGTCCACTAATCGTAGGGTTGGCGGTTCGATTCCTGGCCCGGATGATGCCCCATTATGAAGTGTCCTTGGGCAGAACACTGAACCCTAAGTTGCCCCCGATGGCAAGCTAGCGCCTTGCATGGCAGCTCTGCTACCATTGGTGTGTGACTGTGTGTGTGAATGGGTGAATGAGACACAGTGTAAAGCGCTTTGGATAAAAGCGCTATATAAGTGCACCATTTACCCCGTCCAGGATGAATCCCTCTCTGTTCCTAAACTATCCCTGGGATAGGCTTCAGGCTCCCCGTGACCTTGTATAGGCCCATCTCTGCTTTTAAAACAACTTCTAAATTTGGTCATATATTTGGTATAATCAGTAAATGAGGTGGAACTCAGCTGATTACTAGTGTAAGAGGGGCGGCTTTCTGAATTGACTAGAAATCTGACTTACTCATCTGAATACTGTAGTTTTTTTTAACCAAAGAACTGTTCCTATAACCATCAAAGACTCATCCCAGAAGCATCATTCAGAATATACTCGTACTAAATGTCCTTTCAACACACTTAAGACTGTTTGCTTTTACATAGTAGACAAATGTAGAAGAATAAATAACTTGTAATCCACTATCTGCCAATTTTGAGCCTGGTTCCTCTTAAAATTTTATTCCTCAGGGAGTTTTTTAAATCTTGCCACCATCACCTCTGGCTTGTTGATTAGGGATCTAACTCTACATACAGACTATCCAGACATGTCTATTGTTAAAAGCTCTATACAAAACAAACTGAATTGAACTCAACTGCACACACCAACAGAATATGTGAAAATAAATCGAAGCGGTTCATCCATTTTCAGTACCACTTTTCCTACACAGGGCTGTGAGGGAGCCTGGAGAACTCGGAGAACAAGGCCGGGGGACACCCTGGATGGGATGTCAACCCCTCGCAGAGCACAATCACACACACATTCATACACTACAGACAATTTGGAAATGCCAATCAGCCTACAACACATGTCTTTGGGCTGGGGAAGGAAACCGGATTACCCAAAGAAAATCCCAGAAGCGTAGAAAGAACGTGCAAACTCCATGCACACAGTGAGGAGGCAGGATTCAAACCTACAACCACGGAGGTGCGAGGCAAACATGCTAATCCCCAAACCATTGTATCCACCCCCACCAAAATCCAGTCATTACCAGGAATATTATTCAGCTGTAAGTCACCGCAGGTTCCACCCCTTTCCTACAGAACGTCAGTCTGTACAGCGTGGTGGCTTCACCAGTTCAAGCTGGATTGATATAAAAAATTCCAGATGCCTTTATGCACTACTAGATATTCTTTGACACACTTTATTAAAGTGATGATGAATCAGTTGGGGTTAAGAGTTGAAAATTTGAGAAAACTCTGGACTCCGGCCCTCCAGGACTGCACAACACTTAGATATGGACCGGTGATCCAAAACAGATGTTTCACCACTGTGAACAACCTCTAATTACACACACAAGAAAATCTCCTCTAAGGCCAGATGGGGCTTTCCTAAAGGAAAGTCATTATGAAGTTCTCCTATTAATCAGTCAGTCAGTCTCTCTATTTCTCTCTGTCTGTCTGTCTCTCACTTCACCCCTCTCTCTTGATCTGTCGCTCTCTCTGCCGGTCGGTCTGTCTGTCTCTCACCCGCTCTCTCTTGGTCCGTCTCTCTCTGTCATTCACGCTCTCTCACCCACTCTCTCACGGTCTGTCTGTCTCTTTCTCTCTCGCAGTCGGTCTGTCTGTCTCCTTCTCACACTCTCTCTCTTGGTCTGTCTGTCTCTTTCTCGCTGTCTCTTACTCCCCCTCTCTCTAGCGGTCTGTCTGTCTCTCACTCCCCCTGTCTTTCTTGGTTGGTCTGCCTCTTTCTCTGGCCGTCTGTCTCTCTCGCTCTCTCTCTCTCTCTGTCGGTCTGTCTGCCTGTCTCTCACTCCCCCTCTCTCTCTTGGTCGGTCGTCTCTCTCTGTCTGTCTGTCTCTTTCTCTTTCTCACTCCCCCTCTCTCTCGCGGTCTGTCTGTCTCTGTCTCTTTCTCTGTCTGTCTGTCTCTCACTCTCCCTGTCTCTCTTGGTTGTCTGTCTGTCTCTCTCTCTCTCTGTCAGTCTGTCTCTCACTCCCCCCCTCTCTCGGTCTGTCTGTCTGTCTGTCTGTCTGTCTATCTCTCTCTCTCTCTCTCCCTCCCTCTGTCTGTCTCTCTCACCCTCTCTCTCTTGATCTGTCTGTCTCTTTCTCCCTCTCACTCCCCTCGGTCTGTCTGTATGCGTCTCTCTCTCTCTCAGCTCCCCTGGACACAAGGGAGGCACTATAAACCCGGCTCACGCTTCTGTAACCTATTCATGGTCGAGATTTGGTCCAGCTCTCCATAATAAAATGTTTACAGACAAAAGGATCATTGTGCCTTATCTAGTACCTTATAATGCACTGTCTGAGTTACGAATCTGCTGAAACATGGTATTTATCAGCAGTGAATCTGGTATAGGAGTTATATAGCACAGTCAAAAAAAAATAAAAAGTTTGAATCGTTGGTTTGACACTGTAAATCCAAAATATTTAAAAAAAAAAATTAAACCCCTCATTAAATAAACAAATACATCAGTGCTATACTGTACAATTAATGGAGACATTTGAAAGATATTTATGTGTACTTTAAACGGATATAATGATAAAAACATGTTTTTCGTTCGACTCTCCATCCAACACACCACTCAGGAGAAATAATAAAAAAGTGTGTATATATTCTTTAGAGCATATTGTATTTAAAACATAAAAACTATTTATTTGGACATTTAGATTTCAGTAAAGCACATGTTTATTAAAAGAGCGAGCAAGATCAAACACTAAACTAAACTAAAGTGAAACTTCATGCCTCCTTAAGGACTAATTCATCAACAAAGTCTTTAATAAAATATCCAGTGAATGAATAATCTCTTACCGTGCTTTAATATGAAGTTAAAGGAAGATATACACCACTAGTTGTAGAGCTGATCTATCGGTTCTCTGCAGGACAAGCGGAAATATCCGGAAAGTTTTCACGCGCTGCTTCTCTGGACACTTTTTACTGAATGAATAAAAGTGCTGTTGTGCCAACTAATTTTCTCTCTCTAACTTACTTATACACACACACATACACACACATACATACACACACACACACACCTATACACACACACACACACACACACACGCACCTATACACACATACACACCCACTTCAGGAGGAAGGGGCGGGAAAAAAAAAACAACCTCGGGTCAAAAGCGCCCCACTTCCGGGGGGAAAAAAATACAATAAGAGTCATGTGATCACACTTCGCAGAAGGGCATAGTTTACACGTAAGCAGCTGTTAAAATATAAAACATGTTTTTATCTCTACTTCGCATATATATATATATATATATATATATATATATATATATATTTATATATATATAACGAATTGGTGTAACTACACAATATAGTTAATTGTGATTAACATGATCTATACAAAGCATGAATTAATTTATAAAAAAAATAAAATTGGCAGAACTAAAGGTATTGACACTAATCATTGATGGCGATTGAGGAGACTTTTTAAACACACTTTTCATTAAAAAAAAAAACAACAACAAATTTGTTTTGTTCATTATCATCTGTGTTAATGACACCCTTGCTGGAAGAAAAAAAAAACAATAGAAACCATGACAGATATTTGAATGGTTTCCACTACTGATAACCATAACCATTACTGGGCCATAATGGTATCCACTAGACATAACATATGACCAATGGAAGGCAAGAAATTACCAGTAGAGACCCACAGGGACTATTACAATTTCCATTAAAACTATTACAAATTCTATGAGGGTTTCTATTGTTTGTTTTTCAGCAGAGACTACTCTTTATCATATGATATAATTTAAAAATTTGTGTCACAGCCTTTATACACTTATTGATGATCGTCATCATAATTTTTTTGATGTTAATCACTTGAATTCACACTGCATCACAAGTACAAGCCTGAAACTTGCCTTAACATCTGCACTGAATTAACATGAATCATGATGACGCAATAAGACTCTGGAGTGAGTGACTTGAGTGTGATGCAGGGAGTTGATTTCCTCTATTCACCCACCCTTACTGATTAAACCCAGATGGAAGAAACACACACAGACCCAAAAATATATTGTACAGATTTATTAACTGTTTATTTCAGTAACCAAATGTGCATAGTTGAAGCCCTTTCTCGTAGAGCAGGTTATAATTCTTAACTCAAAATGTGTAACTACTAATTCAGAATAATTTCACAAATATTATCCATGCCCAACTAATGATTGAGAGATTATGTACTCCAAATACATGTGTAACAGGTTTATATGTAACCATATTAAATATTACAACACAGAGCAGGACCCTAATGGCAAGTCCATCCGAATATAAGCTACAGTCTTTATGCTACAGACTTCTAGAACACACAGTCAAAAGGTCCTTCAGTGTTAATGTGTGGAAAGATGGAGCTATAAAAGCTTACCATGAACCCTCAAATGACTTTTGGTTCAATATGTCAAATATTAAAAAGGGCATAACCAAAAACACTGTTTTTTTAAGTAAATATACAACTTTTAGTTGCACTATACATACTATTCAGCAGTATCATTATCACATGATGTAACCAAATAACAACAAATCTATATTGCACTGAAACTAAAAATTTAGAATGGCAGTCTATAAATGTTGACCTTGGGTATAGTTGCCAGTAACATGGGTCGCTTGATGGCCAATCAAACGGCATCTAAAAAAAACGTTTCTTTTGATATATATTTATATACACACACACACACACACATTTGAAATAAGCTCCTTGGGATTAATGCCATAAAGACAATCCTTGATCCATTTTAATTCCATTTAGCGACCCCAGACTTCTGAACACATAAGGGTCGTATGACACAGACTGCCCCTAAAGTCAGAGTACATGACATAACTTCTGTGTCTGATCCTAAATAAGCACTCAACAACCCCAGACAGTCGAAATCTCTGCTCATATCCAATGCCTGCCACACCCTCACCATATACTCAGCATTCTTGTTAAGCTTATTGTTCAGGTTCAGTCACCATGGAAACTAAAATTAAGAAAAAAAATATGAACTGACTGGTGTAAGTCTTGTCAACAATCATATGGCACCAGAGCCATGGCCCATGTTCTGCCCTCATGAATGACATCAGAAGCGACCAAAAATGACGCAGGATGCAATACAACCTCCACCCTGAAATACACCCCCATCTATAATAGGCAACCGTACAGTGAATACATGTCTAGGATTAGTCATGGTGCCTTAAGCTACATTTACACCTTGCTTAACACAACACTATGGAGAATATACGTCGTAATTTTTTTTAAGGGAGGTGGACTTTGAATTTTGTTTTGGCTTAATTAATTAGTGTTGATCCTTTAATCACTTCATGTTTTAGTAACCCCCTAGATTAAAAATAAAAAGTAGTAGAATTAAAAAGTAATCAATCATAACTAAGTAAGAGTAGGTAAGAGTAGCCGATCAGACGGAAGACAGGTCTAAAATTCGGGTCATAGGTGAAAGGCCTTGGTCAATGTCACGAACCGTGGTTTGTCGCTAGTCTACTGGTGGTGCTGGAGGTTCTCTGCCATTATTCTGAAGGAAAAATAAGACAAACACACAACACGAACATTCATTAGGTTAGGTTAGAACAGATTTCATTCATATTGTGGTCCAAGCCAAGGCTCCTAATTCTGCTTATAAGAATGTGGAAAAAGTTTACAGCGGTGCTTGAAACTTTGAGAACCCTTTCGAATTTCACACGCCAGATACTGAACGCAAAGGTTCACATACTTTTGCCACTCACAGATATGTAATATTGGATCTCACACAAAACATTATTATGGAACGTAAACTCTCCAGAACCCAAATAAAAGCTGAATGTTTGAGCTCATTATAGATGCAGCAAGAAAGCATAACTCCAAATCTCCCCAGATTATTATAAAAGTTTTAATAAGTGTACTTACAAGCACAGTGTCCTGAAAAATCTTTACAAAAACTATCTTTTTGTCCAATACAAAAAGTCAAACAGGAAGTCTAGAAATACTGACATTGTCCCATTGTACAGAGAAATTCATTAATCTTTTCTGAATAATAAGCTTTGACAAATTCTCATATTCACTTTTTTTTCCAGATCTTCATTTCTGCCTCACTCACAAGTGAGCACACAGGAGCACGCACGGTGTGCGGAGACTTTTATCGAAATAAAATCTGATGCACGGGTCCAAAAAAGGTTCTCATTGCAGCAGATTGTCCCAGTCAAGACCAACCTTACAAGCTTGGCATAAAAAGTTTATTGAAACTGGAAGGGTCGACATCAAATCCTGCAACTTCTATTATTGGGAATTCATTGAACGTAGTGTGTAGCTGGTTTGTGCATCACTAATGGTACTCACATTGTGTCTACATTTCCTTGGCTAGTAATTCTAAAAGTGACTTAATAAATTGTTTGTTTACTATCAAAGCTGTAAAAAAAAAAAAAAAAAACAGACAGATTTGTTCTCCACGTTTATCAGAAGCAAGTACAGAACTAGTACATGGACAGTATAAAAAGTACTAAACTTTACTATCATACAGCCAAAATGTATTGTATGTAGACACCAGACTTTTACACCCATATATGCGTGTTGAATATCCCACTCAAGACTTACGCGCCTCTTTGCTGTTATAAGAACGTCCATTCTTCTGGGAAGACTTTCCACTAGATTCTGGAGTATGACAGTGGAAATTTCCCTGTTCAACCATAAGTGTGGCGAGAAGGTCTGGGGCACAGTTAACGGACCAATTCATCCCAAAGGTGCTCAATGGGATTTGTTGAGGTCAAGACTCTGCGCAGGACACTCAAGTACTTCCACTCGAACCTTGGAAAACCATGTCTTCATGGAGCTCACTTTATGCACAGGGGCATTGTCATGATGGAACAGGTTTGAACCGCTTAATTCTAATGACCAGAAATTATAATGCTAGAGAATACAAAGACATTCTATACAGTTGTGTATTTCCAACTTTGTGGCAAGAGTTTGGGGAAGAACCACATTTGAGTGTGATGGTCATGTCCACATACTTTTGGACATACAGTGTATATGTATTTAATTGACTAAAAAAAAAATTTTTAAGAACACTTTAAAATGTACTAATGTTTACTATACTTCACTTCCTGTATGCCTAAAATTTACATTATTTATTGTAACCACATAGAATTAGGCCACTTGGGATATTTGCACGGTCGCTGCAGTTTTACTTCCTGAAAAGATAACCAGGTTGTTAGGTGTTTGTTTGGACTTACATTAAAGGGGCTGGAGGGTTTGTTGGAGGTTCTAGGTCTTCTCAGGCTGGCAGGGCGAAGCAGGAAGAGTACCAGCGCAAAAACCATCCAGCCCATAACAATCATGGGCAGAGTCAGATCGCCCCCTGTTGGAGAACCGGGTCCTGGCACTGCACACACCAAATAAAGACAGCAAATCAGTACTGATCGATAATTCTTTAAAGCAATATAATCTCATTAACTTACAGTTTCCCATGAAACTACCCAGAACCATGTTTATATTGTTTCATGTTGTACAGTAGTTCTAGATATACAATATTTTATCCCACATTTACATGAATGGATTGACAAAAACGGACTTGACAATGCCCAGTTCAACAAAACTTCAACAAACACTATTCCCTTTATAATGTCAACACCTTGAACACTGTCATGTTCCTCAAACCATTCCTGAACAATTTTTGCAGTGTTGCAGGGAGAATTATCCTGCTGAAAGAGGAAACTGCAATTAGGGTATAGCATTGCTATGAAGGGGTGTACTTGGTCTGAAACAACATGTCAAAGTAAACGCCAGAGTTTCCCAGCAGAACATTGCCCAGGGCATCACACTGCCTCTGCTAGCGTGCCTTCTTCACATAGTGCATCCTGGAGCCATCTCTTACCCCAGTTAAGCGATGCACACGCACCCGTCCATCCACATGATGTAAAAGAAAACGTGATTAATCAGATGAGGCAACCTTCTTCCATTGCTCCATGGTCCAGTTCCGATGCTCACGTGCTTATTGTAGGTGCTTTCAGCAGTGGGCAGGGATCAGCATGGGCACTCTGACCAGTCTGCAGCTACGCAGCACCATATGCCACAAACTGTAATGCACTGTATGGTCCGACTCCTTTCTATCAGAGCCAGCATTAACTTTTTCAGCAATTTGTGCTACAGTAGCTCTTCTGTGGGATCCGACCAAATGTTCTAACCTTCACTCATCACATGCATCAATGAGTTTTGGGTGCCAAAGACACTGTCCTTTTTTGGACCACTTTTGGTAGATACTAATCACTGCGTACTCGGAACACCCCACAGACCTGCCATTTAGGAGATTATCTGTCCAATCATCTAACCATCAAAATTTGGTCAAAGTCGCTCAAATCCTTACACTTGCCCATTTTTCCTGCTTCCATCATATCAACTTTGTGAACTGACTGTTCACGTCCTGTTTAATATATCCCACTCCTTGACAGGTGCTATTATGTAAGGAATAATTGATGACAGGCTGTTGTGTTATTAGAAAATATCACCTACCCAGAGGTGGTAATGCCGTTTCGCGTTGTGGCCGTTACACCTCGGGTGTGCATTTTTTCTAATAATTGAATAGACCGGTGTCAATTATTCCACTTAGACCACAGTGACCTCACGACATTGTTCAGATGTTTTATTTCAATACATCGGTCAGGTTTTGTCTTTAAAATGCTCTCGTGTGTGGAGCTAATTTATCACGCGTCCCATCTCAAGCCTCCGTTGCTAATACCAAAATGTCATTTTAGATACTAGTTATTGGAGAGAGAGATAAAGAGTGAGAGAGTTTTTTCTGTTTCATGCTGACAAAATAGAAATAGAACAAATAAATATTTATAGGTCTACTTGCTCAGGTTTTTTATTTTATTACTGCAGAAAATACAATGAATAAATATTGATACTTGTTCACCGGGTTATCACATGCGCTCTCTCGCACTTTCTTTCTTCTCTAATTTAAATGCATATCAATAGCTCAAGACTCCGCTTCACCCACCTCATGACTGCATTACCACCTGATAATAATAATAATAATAATAATAATAATAATAATAATTTCACCTCAGAACGTCTGTAAGTCAATCAGAAACAAGAATTCAATAGTGCTGTAGTATAAAACAACATAATGAATGTTTTTCGCGTCACCCATCACTGGTTTCAATGCTATGCACCCGTGTAGCTGGAAAACCGTGGGGGGGGGGGGGGGGGGGGTCTCTGTTCAAGGAAATGAATGAACAAACTTACATTCCTGAAGGCACTCTGTGTCTGTGCAGTAGGACTGCGACTGCCTCAGCTGAGGATAGATTTAAAATGGCAAAACTTCAACATCAACCAGGCAGGGAAGAAAAGACACGTTACAAGTCTACATAGTTTATATCATCCTGCAATCACACTTGACACAGCCCATAATACAGACGTTTGTTGGTTTGAAGGTTAGTTTGTACAAAAACTGAAGTTTGCACACTGAGCTTATCTATTTGTACTTTGTGTCATGTGCTAGAAGCCTCTGTATTGTGTTTATACAGTGGTCTGTGCTACACACGATAGTTCATCCCATTGTGTTTGAGTATATATATATATCGATTTTAAAAGTAGACAAGAAACAATAAGGGACTAGAAACACCAGGAAAACACTGGAAATGAGTAATGAATAATCTTAAGACACCCCCCCCCCATCTACTGCTCACAATACTAGCACCCAAATCATGACAGGATGGCTCACTCCACCTCTTACACCACACCTCTTATGTAAACCAGCTAGGAGAACTTCCAATGACGGAGTTACACATTCAAAAATGATGACGATAATGATCCTATTAAACCCAGCAGTGCCGGATGGCAACATGGATAGTCATTGCTTTTAGTTCTTCTCTATAATCCATGGAAATTTTTCACCTCAGAAAAATGTGTCATTTATCTCGTATAAAAATTAATTTCACGTCCAAATCATGGTCCAAAAGGTTCAATCATGCATCTCATATTAGTGGTTTTATTTTTTTTCCCCCTGATGGTTTACAGTTCAGTCGTAAACACATAACTCAGTCTAATTACATCTTCCATCTTAATCTACACAATACAGACTCCTATGTAAGAGAAAGGTGCGAGCAATGGATCAGACGTTAATGATACAGAAAGGCAGAGAGTAGAACTGGTGGTTGTACTTTTTTGTTTTGCTACAAGGGTTTTTTTTTTTTTTTTTAAACAACCGATAAATAAAGGTTATTCTCACCAGGTTGATGAGCCTCCTCATCGCATGCTCATGCGAGCAGATGCATTCACAGGGGTCAAAACCTCCTTCTGCCATCAAGGCGAACAGAATCACAAGGAGTTTAGGAATGTCTGTGGGTGGGAATGTTGACCAGTGTTATTTTAGTCGTACATGCAAATAATTAGAATGATCTCATGGACACAATCTTGTAGCAGACAGGATAAGGCATGTTTAAACAGGGCCTGAGAATAACCACCCCCCTCCCTTTTTTTAATTATTATTTTTTAAATGGACATGAAAGAGTTTGCATTGATAAAGAACACAAATGTGTGTTGGGTCAGTTTTCCAATGTTGGACAGACAACTGTGATGGTGGTTGTTGTTGTTGTTGTTGTTGTTGTTATTTTCATCCAAGTAGTAAGTGAATTAAGTAGGAAGTACCAAGAAAATCCCTATACTTAAAAGAAAATGCTGCAGAAAGCAAACAAACAGACAAGACATATTTCATGGTTAGGAGTAAAATCATGATACAGGTGAAATATTCTAGAAATTGTTAGTGAACATGATGCGTGCAAAAATAAACAAATGTTGCATGACATCAACCAACAACAAACAACACGAGACGAATTCTTACCAAGCAGCTGAGACCCTTCACACGCACAGGTTATAACCGTTCACATTAGAATATGTGCTGAAAAGTCTGTCCAAATTTGAGTCCAGTTCAAGTGCAGAATTAGTTGACTAATGTCCCCGGGCTCTGTTTTGGGCAGACGGCCGGAGCTCCGGCTTCAGTTCCGCTTCTGTTCTGATTACGCGTTACCTCTGCGCGAGCGTTAGAAAAGCCACGTCGCAAATCTTGCGAGAGTTTGTGGATGAGGACGAGAGAGAGAAGAAACTGCAGATTATTTACGAGGCGGGAAATAGGCGGACTTTTTTTTTTTTATTCTGATTTTCCGGTTCAGGAATTACTATCTTGAGCCTGTAGGTGGCTGTAGAAAGCGCTGATATCACTTATACAAGCCTGTAACCGCTGTGAATGCAAGGGGGAAATGTGGTCATTTCTTATGCTCAGTTATTATTATTATTATTATTATTATTATTATTATTATTATTATTATTATTATTATCCATCCATCCATCCATCTTCAACCGCTCCATCACAAGTCCATCACAGGGCACAATCACATACACACTTATTATTATTATTATTATTATTATTATTATTATTATTATTATGTCCATTATCAGCAAAATGTCAAATGTATTCATATTGAATATTTGGCTAATGTTACATTCGATTGATAGTTTGATATTCGGTTGTCAAATATTTGAGACATTCAAAAAGATTATTCAGGGAGTAATCAAACCCCCTTCGAAACATAATCAGTTCATCCTTTAGCACTGGCTAAGCTAAAATCATTTAAACTAGCAGTTATTCAACCCCAGATTAAAATACCTGTCCTCGAGATGCACCTCTATATATACACACACATACATACACATATACACACACACACACACACACACACATATATATACACATTTCATTTATTCACCTCTATATATACACACACATACATACACATATACACACACACACACACACATATATATACACATTTCATTTATTCACCTCTATATATACACACACATACATATATATATACACATACACACATACATATATATATATACATTTATTCATTTAGCAGACGCTTTTATCCAAAGCGACTTACAAATGAGACACACTCACAC
>JAFFST010046193.1:32491-49439 GCA_022414735.1 Noturus placidus | reverse complement strand
TACTTGTAGAATCGCAATGCATATCAATTTGGCAACCAAGTATTGTGATATCATCGAAAAGTATATCGCGTAATTATTTATCGTGATATTGATATATATATATATATATATATACACACTCGCCCAGCCCTAGTTTGCAATGCTGTTGAATTATAAAGAAACCACTACCTTATCAGGTGGCGTGAAGAACTTAATGGGCAGCACAGGGTCTTTGGGTGAGTCCAAGTGACAGGAAGTACTCTTATTTGTGATGACAAACAGTCCCACATCACAAACGATGTACAGTTTCTATTGACAATGAGAGCGAGAGAGTGAGAGAGAGAGCGCGAGAGAACCCAAAAACAAAATTTCAAAACAACTCAGAACAACAATTTCGAATCAGAATTGTGGCGAACACTTAATGTGAAACAAAACATTTAGGTGAATAAGAGACCGCAAAACATTGAAGCGCACTGACCTCATTGGCCTTTGGATCATCAGGTGCTTGAGCATCTTTTGTCTGTTTGATGTTCTCCACCATCTTCCTTAGGAACGAATGACTGTTATTCTCATTCTTAGTCATCAGCACCTCCAACATGAACCACAAACACCTGAGCGAGAAACAGAGAGAGAGAGAATAAAGTTACAAAACATCACCACTCTAATTAAGAGGGGCAGTTAAAGTAGTTCTAGCACAAGAATCAACCACACACACATCTCTATAATCTCAGTACATGCTAGTGTGTGGAACGCTCACTCTTTAATATCTCGGAGCTGTTCAAAGTCCTGTGGTTTCGTGAAGTCCGGGTCATGTGCCAGCAAGTGGATCATATACGGTACCACGTACTCCGGCAAGAGGGACAGGAGCTTCTCTGGAGCAGAAGAGGGAGAATGAGAGGCATGTTTACTTCTTACCAATGTATTTTAAAGAAGCTCAAGCCTGGTGTTAACGTGCATCCTGGGTAATCCGATCGTTATGAACAGCACTAGGTAGGGCTGGACGATACGGAAAAAATATTACCATATCGCGATACTCAAGGACGTTTCTGCGATATACGATGCGCATCATGATATACAATTTAGCTGTCCCCCCAAAAAAAGTTGTAGCTGTAACCCAATCGGTCTGCAAAACAGTATAGTAAAATAAACAAACAAGCCATAACGTTAAACTGTTTGTGATGGTACTTTTCTTGAATACTTCGTTTATCACGAGATCAATACATCGCCCGGCCCTAAGGGTAGGTACAACTGTGAATGTGATCCCGTCACTCCACAAACCACATTTGGTGGACGTTTGGGATGCATGCGGCCACAACATATTTGTAGTGGGAATGCAAATGCATCTCGATGTGTCCTGGACCACCTGATCGACCTTTATACATGATCGCTGCAACACTATTTGGAAATCGTGCTGAACGGTAGCACTCTACTGCTAGGCCATGGGTAAAGGTGGCGCTATAACAGCGTCTCGTGTTGTCATCTCGTATCTTGTTCATTTACAAGCTGAGAAAATGTTGAAGGACCTTATGTTTTGATGATGTGTTGTGCATTTGGAGATGCTTTTCTGCTCACCACGGTTATAAAGAGTGCTTGTTTGAGTAGTAAACATTAACTGAATCTCCTGACCTGTATATCTGCATGACTTTATGCATTGTGCTTCTGCCACATGACTGGCTGATTGGATCACTGCATTAAAGAGCAGGTGTTCCTATTAAAGTTACTATGCTTACCCTGTGCCATGGGATTCTGTTTGATGTATTCCCTACGGACACTAATGTTTTTCAGTAGGCACTGTCTGGCGTGGGCACGTCGTTCTTTAACCGGGTCTTTAGCGCACAGAGCAAACACAGCCATATACTCCAGGGGCAACAGCAACTTCACCAGAGCCATGTGTAGCTTCTGAGCAAATATTTGACGAACTTGGTAACACTCGTCCTGTGAGGGGGGAAAAAAAAACAACGAGATGAACATTTTAAAGTGTGGACATGCGTTGCAGGTGTGTTATGTGGGGAGACTTGTGTGTTAAACTCACATTAATGACGAGTCCACAGAGCTGGAACTGTTCTGGTGTGATGATGTCATGGTAGCAGGGTTCCTGTGCTAGTTTCAAAATGGCGCTGCCTGCTGCCAGTCTTAGCCGAGACATATCCGACTTGCTGCATAGACAGAGGCATGGGAAATTTCTCGTTTTAAATCTAAAACTCCTCAATTTAATAATTCACCAATTCCCACCCACCCACGATCATGCGACAGCTTCCATAAAGGGAGGGTGAAGGCTAACAAGTGCTTTCCTTGAGATATGTGAAGCCAAAACACACACATTGAAAGACAAACTGCGGGCTGCGTAACACGCTATGAGGAAAGAGCTATCTGCCCTCTTCTGCATTGAAATGGGGGGGCAGGAGTATATTCCGTCAAGCCTGTGCATAACAGTGACCTCCTGAACTTTGCCTACCAGATCTTTTTCTGTTCTGTTAGGTCTCCCTCGCTGACCAGCATGGCAGAGAGCAGTCTCAGGGTGGAGTTCGCCGATTTAGACTGGTTATTCTTCATCCCTAATAACCATCGTACCAGCAGCTTAATGGCTTGAACCTGGAACAGACCGTCATAACAACAAGCGTTACAAAGCTTAGAAAACTTTAAAATGGTCGGCATCTTTTAAATGCTTTTAAATCAATAGCACACCTTTGCCAACACTTCAGGGGATACCTCATCGTCAGTCGTCCACAGTCTACCGTTCTTACTGCCCACAGACTGAAAGAAAATGAGCGAAAGACAAATTAGGCACAGTTCAGAAACAGGATGAAGGCAAAAATTAAAACCTTACACACTCACTCGGTCATTCATTAGCAGATCTTTCACAATGAAGTTGGCTACGATGGACTTCATGGGAGAGGCGAACTGATCTGGAGCCAGCATGGAGATATGACCCAAAGAGACCAGAGGTGTGATCAGCTGCTCTGGGACATCGGCGTTCAGACTACGAGACAATGGCTACAGAGACATTGGGGGGGGGTCGGGGGGTGTAAACTTTAATATGCAAGAAATTAATACATCAGAAAATGTGTAACATTCAAGACTAGCGCACATTCATCCAATCTGGGCTTTTTTTGAGAGGGGGGGAGAAGATTTAAATCTACCTCAAATATCTGAGCCAGCTGGACTTCTTTGTTGTGAAAGATTGCGTGGATGCAGTGCACTGCCTGTTTGGCTTGGTGTGGGGTCCCTCTCTTGGCTTTCTGGTGAAGTATGGGAATAAGAGTCCTAAAGATAGACAAGGGAGAATTAATATTAAAAGATCCAAGACTACACATGTGACAGAACATGACTAATCTTATAAACCGTAGGTTTTTTCTTTACTACAAAAAAAAAAAAAAAAAAAAAAAAGGGTAACAAAAACAGTTGTGTCTACAAATGTTTCCGTACGATCTGATCTGCGGCAGCTCGGTCTCAATCTTCTGGCCCGTGTTTCTGAAGATTTGAATGGCCGCCTCTGCCACCTTATCGTCTTCCATTTTGAGACACTGCAGAAGGGACTCGTATGTCTCGGCAGAGTGGAACGACGTGGGGTGGGTGAAAGACAAAACCTGAGAGCGAGAGACAAACGATGACAAGCATGCATGTGTAAATTATGAAGACTAAAGCACGTGTAATTCTCAATGCTCAAACTACTTCGAAGATCAAAAATGGAGCTCACAAGTGTACAAGCATGTTCACAACAAGAGTGTTCGCTCACCTTGAGTAGTTCCAGTCCAGCACGGATGGCCGTGTCAGGAGTAACTCCCTCATCATCATCATCAGCAGTGCCTTCAATGGACTTATTTAAAAGCTTCACCAGTGCACTACACACATAAAACAATAACAATTACTACAATAGCCAGAAGGTTATGGTACTTGTAGTTAGATCTCATCACC
The DNA here is from genome assembly GCA_022414735.1 of Noturus placidus. Taxonomy (NCBI): domain Eukaryota; kingdom Metazoa; phylum Chordata; class Actinopteri; order Siluriformes; family Ictaluridae; genus Noturus; species Noturus placidus. The sequence continues at coordinate 45,545 of JAFFST010046193.1, read as the reverse complement.
AGTAGGTGTCTCACGTCCAAAAATACACCACAAAACAACCATTTAATTCATTAGGGCTCTCAAATTCTGTCTGGAGACAAACTGCACAGCACAATGGGAAGTCTACCAGTTCCCAAAAATGCCCGATTCAATCGAGCACTTAACCAAGACCAGTTAACAGTTGGATTGAGTGTGCTGGGAGAAGAGAAAATGCTCCAAATATGCAGAACTACGGGTCCATGAGAGTTCAGAACTGGTGCGTTACGAAACAGCCGAGCACACGTGGCAGTTTTAGTAGATACATATCTTGCTCCTTCACAACGTCTTCTTATTGTCTTTTAACTCCGCTTGCTCACAAAACCCGTGCAGACATTCTAACCCTATCCTTATGCTAATACTGAAGTGGCATTTGGAACAGCTTGGATGTTAAAACTAACTAAATGTGGTTTGCTTTCCACTCCCAATCTTATGAGTCTAGCACATAAATGAATGGGGGGGGGGGGAATTAATTGAATAATAAATTAGTTCAACATTCTTCTAATGTAAACAAATATAATGATAATGTATGAGGCCGAACCAGTTTATCACTTAAGTCGAAACTTAAAGCAGAGCCATATACTATACACTACATATTTGTTTATTTGTATTTTATCTTGCTGTAAACAAAAAAAGGGATTAAACGCAGTAATAATTGATATATGAGCAGAATAAGTAAGCACACTGCCACGACCACGAAGGTATACCTGATTGCCTCGGAGTCGATGTGCACCGGTGCAATTCTCTCCAGCAGAAACTTCACCATCTCCAGGAAGGGGTTTGTCGGTTGCTTGGGGTACGTTAATTTGCGCGTTATCTCTCTCTGTAACAGAGGGGGTGGGGGTAAACATGACAGGTTCATACATGTTTTTAAAAAAATTATTAATCTTTAGAGGTTTTAAGGATTAAATATTTATTTAAATTACATTACAATGTGATTTTTATCAACTTTCATTAAAGGTTAACAGATGGCCAAATCATTTTGAAACCAAGCTGGAACTTAATTTGACAGAGCATGCATTAGAGTATTGTTAGGTAGGGCAACATTTCTAAATTCAAGTCTTTGTAAGAGACAGTTGTGTCTAGTCAGTCGGGCTCAGTTTGCCGGGAACGGTGTTGTGCTCACCACGCACTGCTCAGCCTGTTTGCAAGAGCAGGTCGGGCTGATGAGCTGCTCCAGCTGCAGACGCAGCTTCTCGTCTTCACCCAAAACCTGATTAAACTTCTTCATGAAGTCCTGAGCTTTCCCTGGGTCAGGCAGATTCTCTGAGAGAGAGAGATTAATGTTAAAGTTCCACTGAGCCCAGGAGACAGTGTATCTCCCGAACTAAACAACTAAAATGCAGAGAGTTTAGATTAAGATTTAACCACTACGCAGCTTAATAATAATAATTATCAATTTGTATAGCGCTTTTTTACAATGGTACATTGTCTCAAAGCAGCTTTACAGGAATATCATTTTTACATTTACAAGCGATTTACTAATGAGAGCACATTCACACACCAATGGTAGCAGAGCTGCCAGCTTGCCATTGGGGGCAACTTAGGGTTCAGTGTCTTGCCCAAGGACACTTCGGCATGTGGAGTCACCCGGGGAGGGATTCGAACCGCCAACCCCATGGTTAGTGGATTAGTGGACAACCCGCTCTACCGACTGAGCCACAGCCGCCCTAATTTCTAAGCTTCTAATGAGGGTAGATGATCTGCGCTCGTATGTTTGGCCCAGGAAGGCAATATTGCAATTATTTTAACGATAAGAATGATATAGCCACAAAAAGAAGTCTGCTAAATCGTGTGCATTACTTTGTACTTAGCATCAGGGCACTATACTGAATGTCAACAGGCATTTGCAAGCTCTCAGAGCTCTGCCTCGCTACTTCATCAAACAAACAAACACATGTCATCATCATCATGCAGATTTATCGAAAACCTCCCAAAGTTCATCGACTTTGTGGCGTGTGCATATCTGTGTACATACTGGCGATGGTCATGAGCTTTCCAAACATGGCTGTTGTGTTTGCTTCAGACTGTGTAAAAAAAAAAAAAAAAACACAAACCACAATAAATAAATGTATACATGTATATCGTCACTAAACATGCATAATTTTTAAAAGTTGACGTCCCAATGACAGCCCGGGACATTGTTAAAGGAAGTAACTTTCGCACCGTTGCCAGCTTATGTAGGTCCAGAAGCTCCCTCACAAGTCCTCTCAGCATGTTCTGACACTTCCACATCTCATTCAGAGCTCTATCACACACACACACACACACACAGCATGAACACTGCTAAAAATCAGATGAGAAGTAATACGAGTTTGATCGTCTTGTTTTGGACTCACTTGACTGCATTGGTGTCCAGGCAGGCGTAAAGGTAATATAAGCACTTCATCTTCTCCTCGGTCTCCAAACTATGCGGCACCATAAACTGCGCAAAGATCTTCTCCACCAGCAACCTCAACACACGCACACACACACACCTTTAATATGGCAGTTGATGGACTAGTTAGGCTGATAAATGTCGATATGTTTGAACCCGTTGAAGTAGTAAGTAGCTTTACTATGATTATATTCTCCACAGAACCTGTGTGTGTGTGAGACTTACTTGTCATCGATGCTGTTCTGGTAGTATATATGGAGCAGTTTGTCTTTGATCCAGCTTATTTTCTGAGCTGATTCCTTGCCAGCCTCGTGGTGCAGGCAGTACTTCTTGAATAACTGCGCCAAACCCATCATTGCCTCCTTACGAACACGCCACTGCAAACGCACACCAAACCGATCATGAAATACATCATCCATAAAAACTAAAATCAATCAGTCCTTAATATAACGGATTAACGCTTCTCTCTCCTGTAGTAGAGGGTAACAGAGCTTTGTTTACACTAGAGGAACACAAGTCTGAGTTTTATTCGTGTATGGTGATTCGTTACGAAAGTTTGAAGGGAATTTGCGAACAAGATTTAGGCATACAAATTCATATGATGAAAGACTAGACTTCTTGGCGGTAGAGGCGTCCCTTAGTTCTACGTGTTTATACGCTTATTTTGATTGCTTTTTGTTTTTTACCATGTACATAGGGAGCTGTGACCCTCCTCTGTTTGTGGCACTGTGTGAGATATATTACTCTTGTTCTTTAATTCTAATCGAAGAGCAGTAAGAAATAAAACAAAAGCTCTAAATGCTATTTTACTCTGCAAAAAAGAATACATAAAATAAACTCTGGTATCTGTCTTACATTGCTAAAACATGTAGAACTCAACACCAGCAGTAGTCTGGATAGTCTAGTCCTTATTGTTAAATTGTAAATGGGGGGGGGGGACTATGAAATACTCCTCACCCTCTTGTCCAACATTCTCTCACGGACAAAGCCCAGCAGCTGGTCGTTAACCAGGTTCAGGTCCTTCTTCCCGGCGTTGATGATAGTCACGATGACATCGTGCCGGATTGCCTCTTCAGGGTCATGTGACCTTACCTTCAAGTACTCTGGTGATGAGAAAAAAAAGTTAAATCAGAGAGTTCTAGGGAAAAAAAAAACAAAAACATAAACAAAGACCACAAAGCGCATGAACCCGCACGGATACACACCTGTAAGGTCCTTCGCCAAGTCTGGATGGTTCATGAGGCAGTGGCTAGCGAACTTCACACACTCCAGTCTCACAGGCACATGGATATCATTAAACCTTGGAGAGAAGCAGAACAAAAAAAGAAAATCAATCAAAGCATGAAAAACTTGCAAACAGGAGTAAAATAAAGTCAAAATACGTCCTGAGCTTACCTTCCCAGAAAGCATTGCCAGAGCGGGCGGTTTTGGGTGGCCAGTTCAGAATCTTTCGCGCCGAAGAGTTTAGCCAACAGCTTTACAACAGCTAATCGTTCTTCTCCATCGTTGCTCTACACAGATACAAATAGTTAAATTGGTCTCTTGTGCAAACACATTAATGAAACCGTACATAAACCAGGGGTGTAATACAATGCCATTGTCTGTGTTTGTATCTGTATCCGTTTAGTGCTCAAAACATTCCTATCAATTTTCAGTGTTGGATTCAATTAAAAAGCACAAGTGGGCGTGGTCTATCATGTAAGTTTTTTCCCCCTGCCTATATCAAGTTAACCCTGGCACTATGGCCTGAAATAACAAAAATAAACAAACAACAAGCCTAAGTCATAACAAAATATCTGTCTATATTCTACTGAGCGTCACTGAGTAATAAGCAAGCTGACATCTTTCCCAGATAAAGAAACAGCTACAACAGCAGCCATGTAATAACTGTTTTTATACACTTTTTTTTTTTTTTTTTATTAAATCGGTCGTTACATTCCAGAGAAATCCAAACACACGAAACATTAACAGAAGAAACAAGACCGATCGTTTAAGAATGACTTGTACTGAATGCATGTTTTACAGTTTTTAATAAAAGCAGTTAAATGATTGTTTTTTGGGAGAGCTAGAAGAGATGCCGTGCCCTGTGAATAGCGAGTCGTCTGTGCGAGAGAGGAAATATTTCTTTTGGATGTACAAAAAAAATGGTTTCATTTTGGAGCCGTGTTTAGGTCAAATAGTGCATCTCCCTTTACGATCAGAATCTTGTATCGTTATATGTACACATGCTACCGGTCAAAAGTTTTTGGACACTCGACTGAGATGTTTCTCATAATCGTAGAAAGCTTTTGATCTGAAGGTGTGTGATTAAATGTGTGAAATCCGTGTCGTAGACAAAAATATTATCGTGCCGACGTATTCATTTCTTTCATTAACAAAAAAAAAATATTTTTTTTAAACTGATGAACCGGAGAGAAATATTCCGAAAAGCAGTGGATAACTTGCTGAGATAAGAGAGTGTCTTCGTCGTTCACGTGTGTCGTACGCAACGTTGAGGTGCTGCACCTCGGTGTTTGATAATGCGACATCGAGCAAAAGAAAAGCTGCAACTGGACGAGAGCTGGAACTTGATTTAGTTTCAGTTTAGTTTAATAAATGGTACGTAATCGCTCTGTTTGGGAGGAGACTTTGTCGGGAAGTTTGAGATAAATGCCCCTCTGTCAAAGTGGCGTTTGGACTAAATGTCCAGAACAAATCGACTTCCAAATAAATAAATAATAATAAAAAAATAGAGTACACATTCGCACAGGATTAGTTTAACCTGGAGTTATTTTTATAGACCATTTTATACAAGGTACAAGACACTAATCTTCACTGTGACAAGAATGTGCAGTAGGGGGAAAAGTCCAAATAAATGACGTGAGCAAAATAGAAAAGTAGTCCTATTCCTGATATATGGCATTTTAGTGTGTGCTTGATTTTGTGTGTGCGCAAGCACATGTCCCTCACCTTCAACTTAAACTCAAGTTGTGGCATGACAGACACAAGCAACAGTGGGTCGATGGCAAACAGCTCTTGTATGAGGTCAAAGACATGCTCCGATAGATCGCTCACAGAGGACTTACCCATCACCAACACCTGATTAAAAAACTGACAGACACGACAGCAAAGGGTAAACAAACATCAGGAAATACATAGTGTTACAATAAAGAAAATGAATGAAACACACGCGCGCACACTGACAAAACACTTACTGAGGCAATGCATGTTTCAATGGTCTGTACGGTCCTCTTTAGCAACATCTTGGCCAAGTCATATGCTTGTTTATTCAGGTTCTACAAGAACAGAGAGCTGCCATTATGACCTGATTTTCTATACACATTTAATTGCTGAGCAGACATGTGACTAGTCATCAGACTCGATACAAAAACAGCAGCCAAGTGACGGAGCAGAAATCCAGGTTGCATGTCGCTCTAGCCATAAAAGCAAGCAACGCTCAAAGGAGCAACCAAATAACAGATGCGGTATGCATTTCTTGCACGTTGGTCAACACTGATAGTTAACAGTGCTAAAACCATACCTTGTGTGCAGGGATGAGGTTAATGAGAATGGTGTCCAGCAGCTCTTGGGTTACTCCATCACCCTCCATTATGATGGAGCTCATCAGGTCAAGCATGTGCATTTGCACCTTCTGGTTATGGCTGTTACTGGAAAAAAAGAAGAAGAGAAAAAAAAAATTTGGTATGTGGCTATATGAACCTAATAAAACCTTCCTTCACGTCACAGTGATGCAATAATCCTCATCGATGCTGTAATTGAATCCCGCTGGGACTGGACAGCACACTGGTGCTTGCGCTCTCCCACTGGGCTAGCTAATAAAGGTATGATTTATCCTCCGTGGATAAGAACGCACATTAAAATGGGATCAAACGGAACCTACTTGATGACCGAGAAGAGAGTTTTGAAGAGCTGAATAAAGATCTCGTTACAGTCCTCCAGCTCAAAGCATATATTATACGACTTCACCCAGGCCAGATTCTGCAGAATATTTCAGAAAACACAAGGGTTCATGAACACATGAGTAAAACTGAATGGCAATAAAATAAGATGCATGAACCTGTTGGGTCTGTAAAATCCGCACCTCCAGTAGGTAGAAATATCTGTTGAACTGGGGACTCTTTGTGTCCTCCAAACCCTTCAGCTGACGTGTGATGAACAAAAAAATTTCCTAAAACAGACAAATTTCTATTAAAAACTACTAACCAATCAACACCATGCTCCATTCGACAAACGTGTGTGTATTTACAGAGTAACTATCACGCTATGTTCTCGGGTACAAGTGTGTCAACATGTAACATTTTAAAAACATAACTAAAGCCATCGAAGACGGTCATTTAGCTGTTCAAAAGATGACCATCTCCTTATAAAAGGTAAACACTGCAGCCCAAAACTCTACACAGCCCGAATGGACATTGGGCCAGTGATGATATTCGCACAATACTGAAATATATTGTATAACTGATATGTCACATGAGTAGGTTTTGGAATAAGGAGTGATTTCATTGATACACGTGTTTATGGGCACCTTGAGTTTATCGTGAGAGGTGTACGGGGCTTCAGGGGCATAGATCCTGAAGATATCTGCAAGGCAGCAGGCCACAAGGAGACGAACATCTTTATTGGGGTTCCGCAAGAAGAACTCTGAAGCCAGGTGTAGAGCGAGAGCCAGGTACTGCTGCTTCTCTTCCTCAGAGTCCTGATCCATATCCATATATGTTTTCACCACCACCTGAAAAAAAAAAAGAGAGAGAGAGAGAGAGAGAGAGACACACATGAGCCAGCAATTCTTCCAGAGCAAATGCCTTGTTGTCGAGAGAGGTCAGAGGGAATTTCCAGACTGACTGGTGCTGACAGGAGGATTATGGGAACTCAACCACTCTTTAATACCATGTTGAGCAGAAAAGCATCTCAGAGCGCACATCAAAGAAGACCACCACATCAGGTTCCACTCCTATCAGAATGGAGTAAATGGCACACTTATATAGCACTTTTATCCAAAGCGCTTTACACTGTGTCTCATTCACCAATTCACACACACACACCAATGGTAGCAGAGCTGCCATGCAAGGCGCTAACTTGCCATCGGGGGCAACTTGGGGTTCAGTGTCTTGCCCAAGGACACTTCGGCATGTGGCGTCATCCAGGCCAGGATTCGAACCGCCAACCCTACGATTAGTGGATTAGTGGACAACCCGCTCTACCGACTGAGCCACAGCCGGGACGTTTGACGATAATTATCAGGAATTTCTGACATTAGTTCTATCGTGATCTCGAGTTTGACGATTTAAATATCTGTCAGAAAAAAAACGTGGTGTCTGCAGCATTAATGTCTACTTAAATAAATCGTGTTGCATCTCCTAATAAGTGGATCAGAGGTCCTATGCTTACTTTAATAGGCTGCTGTCTGACGTCAGAGCAGAAACAAAACCGCTTTCTCTGATCCTTCTCTTGTCTATGTTCCCAAAACATAAATGGGGATTCAAGTTAAGAACACGTAACGACGTGTTGTTTATCAGATCCACCTCACTATACAAGGATTCGATAAGTATCTTCACTGCTTTCCACCACAGAGCATGTAAATTCAGCTTACATAATTTTATTTTAATTTTATAATGAACTCCGTTACAACTAATAATAGACCGGAGTGCCAGGCCAGAGTGCCCAATAATAGACCTGGAGTGCCAGGCCGGAGTGCCTAATCATAGACCGAGTGGCAGACCGGAGTGCCTAGTAATAGACCGGAGTGCCAGGCCGGAGTGCCTAGTAATAGACCTGGAGTGCCAGGCCGGAGTGCCTAGTAATAGACCTGGAGTGCCGGGCCGGAGTGCCTAGTAATAGACCTGGAGTGCCCAATACTAGACCTGGAGTGCCGGGCCGGAGTGCCTAGTAATAGACCGGAGTGCCGGGCCAGAGTGCCTAGTAATAGACCGGAGTGCCCAATACTAGACCTGGAGTGCCAGGCCAGAGTGCCTAGTAATAGACCGGAGTGCCCAATACTAGACCTGGAGTGCCAGGCCAGAGTACCTAATAATAGACCGGAGTGCCCAATACTAGACCTGGAGTGACAAATAATAGACCCGAGTGCCCAAGACTGGACCTGGAGTGCCCAATAATAGACCGGAATGCCCAATAATAGAATGGAGTGCCTAATAATTGCTCCTAATGAAGTGGCCCATGAGTGTATATGCTTCATATTCAAAACCCTTCTAGCTTTAGGACCATGGAATGCTGCTGCTGTGTGTGTGTGTGTGTGTGTGTGTGTATGTATTAGACAGTGGTGGGGGAGTGTGCAGTCAGTGCTACAGAAATGTGAGAGGCAGAATATTCACTCTGGCTCGGTCAAGACTCGGTATCGATATCAGCCTCAGTGATTAAATCACAAGTGGACAGTGCTGAGTAAGTGCAAGTCAGAGTCAAATAATCCATAGTTCTACATGCCTGCATGTTCCAGTCAGAAAAGTCTTATCTGCTGTGTGTGCACAATAATTAATCTACCTAGTAAAATCAGCCACAAACAGTCAACAAAGGGGGGGGGGGGGGGGGGGGAGGACAGGAAACCCAGACACAATTTTCTATATAAATATATCATACAGACGCGCGCACACACACCCATGTAATTATCTAAATCAGCAGACCATGTGGCAGCAATGCAATGCATAAAATCATGCAGATACAGGCCAGCAGCTTCGGCTACTGTTCACGTCAACCGTCAGAAACAGATGTGATCTGTGATTTTGACTGTGGCGTGATTGCTGGTGCCAGATGGACTGGTTTGAGTCTTTCCATACATCCTGATCTCCTGGGATTTTCAAGCGCAACAGTCTCTAGAGTTTACTCCGAATTGTCCAATAAAGAAAAAACATCTAGTTAGTGCAGTTCTGCAGATGGAAACACCTTGTTGATGAGAGGGGTCGACAGAGCATGGCCAGACTGGAGCATTGAGCTGAAGGTTACAGTAATTCCAATAACCACTCTGTACAACTGTAATGAGCAGAAAAGCATCTCAAAAGGCACAACATGTCGAACGTTGAGGCGGATCAGCCACAACAGTGGAAGACCATGTCGAGATCCACTTCTGCCGGCCAAGAACCGACAGCCAAGCCTTCAGCGGGCACAGTGCCCACGTGAACTTGGGTTACTACTACACTAGTACAGCAATTCTTGCTACCAAAAATATACTTTCAAAAACAAAATCAATTAAAACCTCTCAGTCTCCATTGAATGAGTACACGCTCGTACTTTCATGTTGCACTTTACACTACAAATAAATGTTTAAAAAAAAAAAAATAAATAAAAAAAAAAAATAAAAAACCTCACACAAAGTGAGAATAACATTCAACTGAATTAGCGTGTCATTCCACTAGCTAGCAGTGTTGAAATGTTCAACTTAAATACAAGTCTATATGTGTGCTGTAGAGTTTAGTGTGAACTCCAGTACGAATACGATCATAGTTCATTATTTATCCCCAAGTGTTCATCACCGATGATTCATACCAGTTGTAAATCACAAGATAATAGACCTTCATATTGCTCTTGGACAAAAAAAATGAAGCGAGAGATCCCTATTCCAAGCCAAAAACATTGTGATTACTATAGGGCTGATACTAACAATTATTTCCATAATCGATTAGTTGGCCAATTATTTTTTAGATTAATCGGATTTGAAGGGGGCACATTTCCAGTACCATTTTTTCGTTTATTTAAAATAAAAGCCACAAACTGAGTGTTACTAATATAAACTCCAGTATAAACTCTAATATAAAATTAATTTAGTACTGTAGTTTAATTCTGTGCTTTTTGTGCATCCATAAAAATAATACCTAAATACTTAAATATAAACAAGTTATGCAACAACTAATGAATAATATTGATTATCATCAATTCTGGAAATTGTAGTCAACGAATCTCATTATCGATTACTTGGTCTGTGCGCAGTACATTTACTCAATACATTACTTCTGTTCTGAAAACACACGGAGAGTAAATACTAAAGTTTTGTCCCAAATGACGTAGTAGACACGTACACTATGCATGGTGTACTCTACTGTATAGTGCAGTGGTTCCCTAGTGGTCAGTGGTGTAATTGCAGGGGGGTCCGTAGTAAAGTTTTAAATGTTTAAATAATATATATATATTTTTTTGTTAAATCTATCAAAATATATTAAAATAAGGTTTTAAAATGAATCAATTTGGTTATCCTTGTGCATTCGAAAATATAATGTTAGCTGAGCTGACGATCGTTCATTGATTGATTTATTTTCAATTTATTTACAAATGAAATAAATTGCAAAAACCTGAGTGGTAGACAAGTACAACTGTCACAGTGTACAAGTAAAATAAACAAAAGATCATTCAGAGAGTCAAATTAAATGTCCCACCAACAATAAAATGCAACTAAACCTGGTACTTAAACCAATCCCTGGGGAATGACAGGTTCTACCAATCAATTAAAGTCTATTTGTATAGCGCTTTTTACAATAGACATCGTTTCAAAGCAGCTTTACAGAAATATCAACATGGTATACAGATAGTAAAGGTGCAAATTTATCCCGACTGAGCAAGCCACTGAGTGGCGACGGTGGTAAGGAAAAACTCCCCAAATGTTAAGAGGGAGAAACCTTGAGAGGAACCAAACTCAGAAGGGAACCCATCCTCATCTGGGTAACAACAGATAGTGTGAAAAAGTTAATTATGGAGTTATATGAAGTCTGTTTGACCTTAGAAGCAGCCGTAGTCACAGCAATCTGGAATTGGACTAGATGAGAGCTCCATTCAGAGGTTGGACATCCGAAATGGATCAGGCAGGTCCGGAGAACAGAAAGGATCAGGATCTCTAGTATCTCCATAAATCACATGACAGAAGGAGATCAAGCAGGGATTGCTAGGACTGTGGAATTCAGTGCTTTTTTGCATATATAAAAAGTAATGCAGAAATATATAAGTATTTATGCATTACTTTTTATAAAAAGTAACGTCGACTAACAGTAAACTGAAGAAAGTTGATGGTGACTCTAGGTATCTGCTAAAGCTAGCGGCGTCACATTACGTGTGTATAACGTCATGTGCCATCAACTAGGAAGCGGCTTATACTTCCAGTTAGTAAAAAAAAAAAAAAAAAAAGGATAAGATGGTATTCCTTTTGAGATGATATTACCTTTCTAAAATTCACACACCAGCCAATAGGGTATACTGTGCATAGTGTAAGTGTATAGTATGTAATTCGGGACGCAACTTTAGTATTTACTCTCTGAAGCGTGTTTACGGAACAGAAGCAACGTAATGAGTATACGCATCCCGTAGAGCGCAGACTGAGTAATCGATAATGAGATTAGTCAACTACAATTTTCATAATCAATTAGTTTTTGCAGCTCTAAAATACATCAGTGCCTCCAGAATTGAATGTAAAATCAAACACTATTTGCAGGAGTTATGCAACTTTTTAAAATTACCACATACTGAGGTGTGTCATGTGACATCATCGCAACACTTTCAGCCAAAGCCCTCTTCGATTCACGTGTCGAACATGAGTACAGCTAAACGGTCTCGTTTACCAACAAACATCACCGCAAATGACCGTGCAAAACAATTTTGCCAATTCAAGACGTTTTCCGCAATAACAAAAAAAAAATTCATCATCGATTATTATTGATTTTACCAATTAGATGTTGCAGCTCTAGATTCCTACTTCATGACCAAACGGGTCTGAGCTGACCGGAAGTCTATAGTAACTCAAATAAGCACTTTTTACAAGCGTGGTGTGTAGAAAAGCAGATCAACATGCACAACACTTCAAACCTTGAGGTGGACGAGCTACCGCAGAAAACCACATCAGGTTCCACTACAGTCAGCCACGAACTGAGGCCATCATGGGCACACAATCACCCAAACTGGACAGATGGGAAAAAGACCAGGTGATCTTCAACTGTCCGGTTTCTGTGAGTCTTTGCCCATGATGACCTCAGATTACTGTTCTTGGCTGACAGAAGTGGAACCTGATGTGGTCATAAATTTATAATGACATCAATTCTGACCTAAAAATATTAAAACAGACCTACAACAGTGTCCAACCGAAAACTTTACACATTCTGCTCATCATTAGAAAGTGATTAAATACGCTTTTCGTTTGTTCTCCTGTGCCAGAGAGCTCGGATGCACTGCATTCAACATGCACTGCTAGAGGTTTTTTTTTTTTTTTTTTAAACTGTGCAGTACTGCCGAATCACTTAAAAATCCCCCATCTATCACGAACTAAAAACGTTTGAGGTTTTGTGATTGCTGCCGTAGGCAAGTCTCACCCGACTGCACAGCAGGTAATATTACACCCTCTCCTTCTCCCCTTCAACCTGAAATGACGGAAATGCTCAGTTTCCTCTCGTCTTTAAAAATCTGGATTAAACCGTTCGTCACAATTATTTTTTTGGTAAAACGTGAGCAGATAAAAATCTGCATCACCTAAATCATACGCCTGAATTAAACTCTCAATGCAAAGGTTTAGCTGCCTCACTGGAAAAATCTAATAAACGCTTTTTAATACAGTAGTACCTCGATCTACGAGCAGCTCCATCTACGAGATTTTCGACCTACGAGATGGAACTCGGAGCAAATTTCTGCTCGAACAACGAGCTGAGGTTCGAGCTACGAGATGGGAAAATTTCGAAGATT
>JAFFST010046193.1:6676-21841 GCA_022414735.1 Noturus placidus | reverse complement strand
AAAAAAAAAAAAAAAAAAAAACAAGCAGGTATTGTTTTAACAGACTGAGCAGCACTGTAGTGTAATACTAGTAATAATAATAATAATAATAATAATAATAATAATACCGAAGAGTAATCATTTGAAGCGGACGGGTTGAATCTTCCCACTTCAGCTCCAGAAATGTTATTCCCAATCTGACCGCTAGTAGTGCTGTTACATTTCCTTGACGTAAAAACGTCGTTGTTACTTCGTCCAAATGCTAATGTTCGTTCGGTCCGTGTGGCTAGAAACTTGTAAACAGTGGCTGGTCTGGCAGAATGCCTAAGAAAAAGAAAACTGGGCCCGGTGCAGTAGCAGGCCAGTCAGGAGAACATACCAGACCAGATTATCATTATTATAATCCCAATCCCGGGCCGAACGGATCCGTTTGTGTAACGCGCGATCTGTCGGGATCTACTATGTCCGATTTGAGTTTGCAGAACAAGGACGAAATCGTGAAGAGCATGCACGATATGTTTTCTGACTTGGACCCTGATGTCATTTTCATAGTGCTTTCCGAGGCGGATTTTAAAGGTAGGTCAGGCCATGTGTGTGGGGTGAAGTTAGTTCACCCCACCGCCCCTAGCAACTTTTCAACAACAGACTGGATTTGGATCTGTGGACTGCTCAGACATTTAGAACTGAAACTAATCCTTGTGACGTTATTTCAAACACACACACACACACACATACATACATACATATATATATATATATATATATATATATATATAATATTGCACCTGTATATGGAGTACATGCTTCAGCTTCACATCCAGAGTAGTACATATCCTTGCATTGTTGATCACGTGACACTGAAACAGGACTAGTATAGACAGCACGTTATAATGGTTTGGACAAGGCTTTGGCTCATTTATTAATTAATTAATTTATTTTCATATACAGTGTATATATATATATATATATATATATATTAATAAGCAGATTATTTTTCATTCGACTTTTCTGACTTATTGAAAAAGTTTTTGTTTTATCTGACTACTATTTCTACTACCAGAGTGTGTACAGAGTATGTACTTGAATGTCGGTTAGCCACATGAAATTTTCGCCAGACATCAGTATTAACTCAAGAAATCCGCAAAGGTAAAGAATTCACAACATTAAAGTCCGTAAATAAAGTTATGCGTAATAAATTGGAATGACACTTGGCCCAGTCAATCACCTGGCTTTTACATTTACATTTATTCATTTAGCAGACGCTTTTATCCAAAGCGACTTACAAATGAGACACACTCACACACCAATGGTAGCAGAGCTGCATGCAAGGTGCTAGCTTGCCATCGGGGGCAACTTAGGGTTCAGTGTCTTGCCCAAGGACACTTCGGCATGGGATCACCCGGGCCGGGATTCGAACCACCAACCCTACGATTAGTGGACAACCCGCTCTACCGACTGAGCCACAGCCGCCCTTTTATCCAATTGAACAAGATTTAAAGACACTATGTTTAGAAGAATGAGACAAAATCACACCTGAATACTGCGGGATCACTCATTTCGTCATACAGGAAGCTGTCATTAAAAAAAAGAAAAGGCTTCTCCACTTAATATTAAATCAATTTCAGTTAGCTTGTGCGATACTTTTTTCCCATGTCGTTCCAATTTATTACACATAACTTTTATTTACGGACTTTAGTGTTGTGAATTCGTGATATTTCCGGATTTCTTGAGTTAATACTGATGTCTGGTGAAAATGACATGAGAAGCCTCATTGGAAATAAATTTGTTGAAAAAAATGTTGACACGTTCAATACTTATTTCCCCCGCTGTATGTACATTAATCATGAATACATCAGGATACAATGCTTCTAAAGCAAATCTATCTCTATAACAACTAAATGTTGATGTATCCAAAGATGTAATTATACACATCTCTCTCTCTCTCTCGCGCTCTCTCTCTCAGTGGAAAATGCCATGGATGCACTCCTAGAGTTGTCTGGTGCTGCTGAGGGGAAGACCACAACCTCTCCTCTACTTTCGGGGTTTGAGACGGCTGCTGCTCTGCTGGAACCACGTCCATCTCACACTAAATCCTCCACAGTAAGATCAGTCCTATCGGCAGCGTCCAATTCTGAAGAATCACGTCAGGAGCTCAGCCCAGAAACAACTCACCTAACTGAAGAGTTTGATTCTCTTATTGACCAAGAACTGGAATCTTTAACGATGCGCCAGCCTTTACCATCCTCTATTACTCCTTCTATTTTGCCTCTACCTTCTGAGTCAGCTACCCTTTCTTCCGGTTCTCCACAGAGTCCCATTCTAGCTCAAGAAGCTTTGACGGAGCTTGATCAGATAGATGTGACTCCAAATGACTCCAAATTAGGGTCTTTAAGTGAGCAGAGTTTCTTCTCCACTGCCAAGATTGGTGGCGCTCAAAGAAGTGCTTCACCAATAAACGAGCTCAGTTTGGTGGGGGTGTCTTTGCCCCAGGAGAGTGGCATCTCTGTTGATTTTAGTCACTTGACACATGAGTCCACCTTTGCTGCCCCAAGACCTTCAGCTTTTAAGGCCTACCGCAGACCTGACCAGTTTCCGACGCAAATATCAGTCAATATCCCACGTCCTCAAAGTCTGCACACGTTCTGGAATATCCAAGCGCCAGATTTCAAGCCCTGCATGGATGGACCATCTTTTATCACACCTGTTGTCCCTAACCCCTGGACAACAATTCCCACTTCCGTGACTCAATGGATGCCTTCCAGGCCTGTCAGTCAGGCTCCTCTGAAGCCCTTGGCTACTGTTCCCAAGTCGTGGATGCTTTATCCTCAGAGTCGACTCAAATTGGAAGGGCAAGTACTGGTGCTGCTCAGAGGGGCTCCAGGATCAGGCAAAACTACACTTTCCAGGTATTAATTTATTCATGATCTCATACCATAACCATAGCACCATACATAACCATGCATGGCTAAATCAGAGTCGTTTGATTTCCACCTGTTGTGTTTTCTCTTACCACAATATAGGGTTGGGATATTTTTCATATAAACGTGTGCAGGTGGACAGGTGAACACTGCCTATATTATACAGTTCTCTTGTCTTGTTTGCTAGGTCACTGAAGTGCACTGATAACATCGGGTCATTGTAGGTACCCCCAAAAAACATTGTAATTTTTGGTTTCATCAATGTATGCTTTCAGAATTACATATGTGTATAATGATGCACCGTGGTGAGCCCAAATATGTAAAAAAAAAAAAATAATAATAATAATCTTTGCAATCTAGACTCCTGCTAGAGTGAATAATATGAAAGATGATTTTGGTCATGTACATGCTGTCACAATTACAGTGGATCAAAATGGCTAAATAAAGACAGACCAGAACTAGTGAAAAATGGATCATTATTAAAAGTAATTTAAATCACGGCAGACTGGGAGGAAATGAATGACCGTCAAGGCCATAGACAATGATTTAATATAATATCATTTCTTTCTCATCAGGACCACAGCGCTTTTGTTTGTACACGTCAGGCAGGAACGTTGCTTGTATTTCAAGCGGGATGGTGCAGGTGGTGGCAAAATTAAGTCAGCAAGAATTAGTTTTAACTGAGGAGAAAACACATTTCTTTCTCTTGCATTCACTGGTGAATTCACCACAGAAGCTGTAGATAACAGTAAAAAGTTCATCGTGAAGGCGCAAACCTCCTATGCTTTAACTGCATTATTTGTTTCCGGTATTGGTTGCTTAAGTTGGTGAACTCTGACCCTTGAATTACCCCTTACATTTGAGTTGTAGGCAGTTTATTATTGTATGCGGTATAATATGGACTGGACTGCATACGCTTGTATTCATTTGGAACAGTTCTTTGAAGTAAACTCACACACTTAGCTGGTTGTTTAAAATCCAAACATTCAGTTTAATATTATTTCATGTAATGATAACGAGTCTTTATTGGTGACGTATATATTACAACAGATTGAAATTGTTTTCTTCGTATACCCCGGTATGTTGGGAAGTATGAGTCAGAGTGCAGGGTCAGCCATGATACAGCGCCCCTGGAGCAGACTGGGTTGCTCAAGGGCCCAACAGTGGCAGTTTGGCAGTGCTGGGGCTTGAACCCCCGACCTTCCGATCAGTTACCCAGATCCTTAACCACTAAGCCACCACTACTTCTTTCCTTCCTTCCTTCCTTTCCTCCTTCCTTTCCTTCCTTCCTTCCTTTCCTTCCTTCCTTTACTTCCTTCCTTTCCTTCCTTCCTTTACTTCCTTCCTTTCCATCCTTCCTTTACTTCCTTCCTTTCCATCCTTCCTTTACTTCCTTCCTTCCTTTCCATCCTTCCTTCTTTTCTTCCTTCCTTTCCATCCTTCCTTCTTTTCTTCCTTCCTTTCCATCCTTCCTTCTTTACTTCCTTCCTTTCCATCCTTCCTTCTTTACTTCCTTCCTTTCCTTCTTTCCTTCCTTCCATCCTTCCTTTCCATCCTTCCTTCTTTACTTCCTTCCTTTCCTTCTTTCTTTCCTTCCTTGCTTTCCTTCCCTTTCTTTACTTTCCCTTCTTCCTTTCCTTCTTCCTTTACTTTCCCTTCTTCCTTTCCTTCCTTCCTTCCTTCCTTCCTTCCTTCCTTCCTTCCTTCCTTCCTTCCTTCTTTCTTTCCTTCCTTCCTTCCTTTCCTTCTTTCTTTCCTTAATTCCTTTCTTTCCTTCCTTCCTTTCCTTTCTTTTCTTCCTTCCTCCCTTCTTCATTTCCTTCCCTCCTTTCTTTCCTTCCTTAGTTCCTTACTTACTTCCTTTCTTTCTTTCTATCCTTTCCTTCCTTACTTACTTCCTTCCTTCCCTTTCTTTCCTTTCCTCCTTCCTTCCTTCTTTCCTTCTTCCTTCCTTCTTCACTTCCTTCTTTCTTTCTGTTCTTCTATCTCTAAGATTGGGGTTAGGTTTAGGCATAACATTGCACTAATTATTTGCATTAATAATTATGTGTTAGAGGAAGCAGGATAGTAAGACAAACATGTGTGTGTGTGTGTGTGTGTGTGTGTGTGTGTGTGACCACAACGCTGTGGTGTTTCTTGTCCTCTGCAGTGAAATGTTGGAACACAACCCAGGAGGAATAGTCCTAAGTACTGATGAGTACTTCATGCAGAACGGAGTGTATCATTTTGAGCCACACTTACTTGGAGAGGCCCATGCGTGGAACCATCAGAGAGGTAAGCATTACAGTATCATTTTCAGGCATCTGTTGTTTTGATGTATTATTTTCCTATAAAAAAAAAAAGGTAGGTCATACTGCTTTACAGAGGAAGAATTTACAAAACTATAAGTGCATTGATTAAAAGTAAAACAAAAAACAAGTTAGATGTGTTAAACATGTCACCTTTGGTGCCAGATCACCCATAGCAAGAGTATCGGAACAGATTTTAAAGTAAATAACAGCAACTCCCCCTTTGATTGCAATAACTGCATCAAGCCGGCGACCCAGTGACATCACCAAACTGTTCCATTCTTCTTTTGTGTTGCTTTTCCAGACTTGTATTGACCCTTCTTTCCATTGTTGTTTATCTCCTCTTCAGGAAGTAAAATGCTACTCAATTAGGTTTTGTAATTGGTTTAGGCAGTCTAAAACCTTCCACATTTTAAGTTTTTTGTTGTGTTGGCAGTAGACCTCTGAATTCATTCCGCTGCTACCATCATGAGTTACATCATCAATAAAGATGAGTGAGCCCGATCACGGAGCAGCCATTGCAAGCCCAAGCCATGACACTACCTCCACCATGCTTGACCGATGAGCTTGACCATTCAATCATGAGCAGATTCTTGGTTCCAGAGATTTTGGTTTGCATCTTGTGCTATGGCCTCTATATTTCTGGTGTCAAAGTTTATTCGTGATACCTTCACCCCTGCCTTGTGGAGGTTGTTGATGATGTCACTGACAGCTGATGGAAAATGCAAAAACAACAGTCAGTGTTTCTGTCATCAGCTGCTTTTGTTTTCCTTGGCAGACCCGTTCGTTGTCTGGTTGTTGGCACACCAGTAGTTTCTTTCTTGAAAGAAAAAAATGAAAGCTGAAATTCTAATATATCATCTAATATTCATCTTTTAATCTAACACAAATGTCTTCAGTGTATTCCAAAAACAAAAGCACTGGTCATGCCGTTCCAATACTTATTCAGTATTCAAGACTATAGTTAAACTAGATAAACTATAGTGAAATCTGAAATTCAAAATTACCCGTCGTCTCATATTCATATTTTGATCTCAAACCCAAACGTTTTCATTTTATAGCAAAAGCAATAGAATTAGTTTATACTCTATGTAATAAAATATAATTGAAGCATTGTTTTTTTTTTTTACTCTTAGCCCATCACATTTAATTCTCCGCTAAGTTTCAACATTAACAGGTGTAGGGAATTTAGCCAGCAGATCAGGAGAGCAGCGGGCCGAGGATGCGCGGCTACTCCTTGATACCCCAGCTCTCCCGGTGGGCGACCCGTTCAAGGGCTTCCAGGTAGGCCTCGATGTCATCATCTGGGGTCAAGTGGGGAAGCAGGTCTTGGGCTTCTCGGCTGGGATCAGGGTGGGGCCACAGTGGTCATAGCTTTCAGGGCCAGCAGCTCCCGGGCTGCGACCTGTAGGCTCTGAGCGAGGCCGTTTCAGTGCCTCTTGTGGAGAAATCTTTATTCAAAAATGGTTCGTGAGAAGTTGTGGGTGTGCGTGTGTGTCGAAGTGGGGATGTGAGGTGAAGTTTTCATTGGCCACGCCCCGCCGCAACGCGCTCTTCCAAAACATTGGTGGTGCTGAAGCGAAGCTGTCTCTTCAGCACCACAGCGGCAGTGCTGGAGGAGCTATCTTTGTTTCTTGTGCGTCGGCTGCGGGCCTGTCGCCACACCAGGTGTTTTAAAAATAACTGGTGGTCAAAAACATTAAAAAATACCAGAACTGATACTTTTTCTGCATAGTCGTTAAACGTATATTTTCACTCTTGTTTTCAGCAAAAGAAGCATTTGAGGAAGGTCTAACCCCTATAATTATCGACAACACCAATTTGCAGTGCTGGGAGATGAAGCCCTATGTTGCATTGGTAAGCCATTAGCATTAACATAAGAGTCATTTTACTGTACATAATTTATACATTTATGTGCTTATAACACCTTATATGAGCTTCAGCACTTGCATTTAAATTTATTCATTTAGCAGATGCTTTTATCCACAGCGACTTACAAATGAGAGCACACTCACACACCAATGGTAGCAGAGCTGCATGCAAGGTGCTAGCTTGCCATCGGGGGCAACTTAGGGTTCAGTGTCTTGCCCAAGGACACTTCAGCATGGGATCACCCGGGCCGGGATTCGAACCATCAACCCCACGATTAGTGGATTAGTGGACAACCCGATCTACCGACTGATCACAGCCGCCCATGGCCTTAATAAGGCAACCACTTGCCTTAATATGGCAGAATGTACCTTGCAATTGAGCAAATTTAAAATGGTTACATTTTCACTGGCGTGACTCCGGGTGGTGTGTCTGAAGCACAGTGCTTTTCACATTCTGCTGTGAGATCAACATTCACATAGCTCTCGGTCATCCTAGATGTGTTTTTGAACGACCTGCACCTGGCAACACTGCCTATAAAGCTTGGAGCAAGCGAGCAAAGCATGCTGCTCGGTAGAATAAAAGCAATGCCATGTTTAAATTTTAAGAACAAAGACATAACAATGTCTTCAATAAATGAGCAATTTCTATTTCAATTTTTTTCCCTCAATTTTCCATTGTTTTACTTTTTTGCAGTGAATCGTATAATAAGGATTTGTTTCATCAAGGATTTGATGAAAAATTTGATGAATGTTACTCACAGCATTTCTGATGCAAACACAGGACTGGCGATGTACCTTTTGACCTTAGTTTCACTTGTTTCTTTTTTCTTCAGGCACAGAAGCATAAATACCGAGTGCTGTTCCGTGAGCCAAACACCTGGTGGAAAACCAAACCCAGAGAGCTGGAGAAGTATAGCAGAAAACACAGCAAATAAAACTACATCATAAACAGTAAAATGTGTAGTAACCAGACAAAAGTAGAGAAACGGGGACAACTAGACAAAAAGGTTTTAGCTAAGTCAGTCTATATACACATAGTCCATTTTATTTAGGAACACCTGTACACCCACATTCATGCAGTGCAAAAAAAATCATGCAGATACAGGTATTGGGGAAATGTTCACAACAAAAATCAGAACGAAGAAAAAGTATGTGATTGTCTGTGATTTTTGATCGTGGCATAGATGGTGGTAACAGATGGGCTGGATAAAGTATTTCAGAAACTAAAAAACAAAAAACATTGCGTTAGCGACAACTCTTTGGATGGGAACGCATTGTTGGTACAAGAGGTCAAAGGAAAATGGCCAGATTGGTACAAGCAACCAGGAAGGATATTTTCATTCATTCATTCCTATGCTCATGCTTTTCAACCATGGTGAGCAGAAAAGCATCTGTTTGCACAAAACCTTGACGTAGATAGGCTGTCACAGCAGAAGACAACGTTGGGTTCCACTCATCTTGGGTTCAGCCAAGAACACTGCTCCAGTGAATCCACTTTTAGAGTACAGTGAATTGCAACAAAACCAAACAAACAAACTTGGCTAGCTAAGTCATACGCCTGCTGGCTAAAAGATGGCTAATGCTAGCTAGAAGAAATAATAGTTAGGCTGCAATAGCTACCTATCTAGCTAACATACTTCTGTCTGTTTCAAGAGTATAAGTTTATTTCAGAATGATTTTTCTAATGGTCCAGTTTTGCATATATTTGATACTCATAACTGCTTGTGTTTTGAAAACTTGTTTCAAAAGCAAAGAACACGGAAATCGATCGTGGCTGTCCAACTAGGTGCTCAGATAGATGTATGCTGGGTTGTATATTTATCATATCGTGAAATTTTCTTGCCTTTCAAACTGGTCTTTGATCTTAACCTAGTTAATGTTATTTCCCACAAAGCTTTTGCTTTTCAGGTTCCAGGGCCGTCGTGGGGTCAATATATGTTAAAATATTGTTACATATTCGTGAAGTAATAGTGGTGTATAACGTTTCAAAGTATTATTATTATTATTATTATTATTATTATTATTATTATTAAAATTATTATTTATTTTATTTGCAGACGTACTAAACATGGAGTAACAAAGGAAAAGATCCGCCGCATGCTGGAGAACCAAGATCGTTATGTATCCGTCCAGAATATAATGGCTTCACAGCCCAAATCCACAGCCATCTACGGTGTGGATGTGTGTGATACACACCCAACAGAGTGAGTTTGTGTACTTATATGAGAAGTATCTTGTAAAATACATTATCTAGTAAAATACATAATATAAAGGTATCCATAGATGATCAGCCATTTGTTTTTTGTTTTTCTCTCTTTACTCCAGCACATGTGTAGAATATCAAGTATAATTACTGGACCTTCTCTGCAAGATAATCTTAAGAACCAACAGTGTCAAGGCCACTGTTAGGAAAAAAAACCCCAAAGTACTTCAACACCTGCAATTACCTGGTTACCAAACCAAGAGCTGTAAAAATCTTAAGTCAGTGTTAAATAAACTATCAAGTATGTCCTGGAACATTTTATTGAGCTCTGTTTAATCTTTATAATGTTGGCTAGTTGACTTGAAATGAAGTGTATTAGCTAGCTACATTAGTTAGATTCGACTGAGTACAGTTGCAGAGGGGTTATTTTTCACTTTACAGATTTTAATATTTTAATTGTGCTTGAATCCCTCGTTGTCGATGACTTGATAGCGGCTGATCATCAGGAACAATATCGTGACTGAGCTTTTCCTTTTTATTCACCTGGTCTTGTGTGTAACAATTTTTCTCATCTCATGTCTGCTGTCATGTTGGTTGCTGTGTGTTGTTAGCAATTTACTCCTTATCTGCAGTTTATGTTTGATATTTGAGGAAGTTACATGTATTGCAGGAAGATGCTGTAGTACCTCCTCTTGGTATTTTGTCCACAGAGCACAGTTTGCAGTCTGCTTTTCTTTGAATCCCATCATTAATTGTGAAATATGATTGCTACTTTTACCTCAAATTGACATGGAATTGGATATTGGTTGCATAGCATTTGTACAGTGTCAAGTATGAGTAAATTATCAATGTATCAGATAGATAGCCATATTAATGCATACCTAGTCAGGTCTATTCTAGTGTTTTTCCATGAAGGGACTCAGCCATGAACATTGCGTACAATTACTTGATTGCATATGTGCCCCTTTTAATCTCTTGATTTATTTGCTCTTTTTTTTCTTGTAGGCAGCCTTTAGCAAGACATCCTGACTTAGTAGGTGACTCCGGGTTTGGTAAACCTGGTAGCTACCTCTCCTCCTCTCTGCCTGATGTTTCATCAGTTGATTGTAAATGTAGTTCTACTTCAGCAAACATGGGTGCAGCAGAAAGCGACTTTGGATCACACGGGTCGAAGGAATACGTGTCCTCCCAGGAAAATGTCGCAGAACTGATCGATGGAGCAGACATAGATCGGGAACTGGATGCCTGTATGGAAATTTCTGGACAGAATGATTGCAACATAAATGAAGATCTTGGACTATTGGAAGTGAGAACCTTGGAAGAGCAAGTGATGTATGCACAGTCGATTGGCCAGCGGGTAAAGAAAGCAAGGGCGCAGACCAGAACCGCAGATGGAGACGCTAGCACTCTGAAATGTGACTTTAGTGACTCTGTAAGGAAAGCAAGTCAGGGTGATCCTGGGGATGGTGTTAGTTTTGATACAGAGCAGCTCGAATTTGTGGGAGATTGGCCCTGTGAAAGCCTTGAACAGCGTGGGCAACGGAGTCGGAAGTCAGCATCTCAGACAGGGAAAAGCCCAACTGAAGAAATGTCAAACTTTGAAGAAGACACAACTAAATATGAGAGTAAATTTGTAGGACATCTGAATTCCGACACCCCATATAAGACAGAGTTACAGAAACCTCTAGATCTTATGCAAGGAGACAATAATCAAATTACCCAACAAACATCTCAGTACTTCCTACCTGTGGGTGTTGATGGGTATCACTCATGCTTGGGGACTAAGGCCCGGACAGTACTCCCTGACTGTGTCCTTGACGGGAAGTCTGAAAGATCCAGTGATCCAGGAAAAGGCAACTCTCATACTCCAAGCCCTATCAAAGAACTTGGAGCCAGTCAGGATGAGTCTTCCAAAAGGGATACAAAAGAGGCATGTACAGATGTTCATACGCCAAGCCCAATGAAAGAACATGGAGCCAGTCAGGATGAGTCTTCCAAAAGGGATACAAAAGAGGCATGTACAGATGAACATTCTCCAGCAAATGGGGTAATGGGTCTGGAGACGGGTTCAGAGCAGAAAACTAAACCAAACCATAATGCTTACCTGTCCCTAAGCTTAGTAGGTGAGGTGGAGTTTAGTTCTGAATCCAGCCAGGAGAGAAGGAAGGTTCCCAGTCGGAGGGTAGGGAAATCCTGCAAACTGGCACTTACATTCACGCATCAAAGCACTTCTTGTCCTCATGCTGGGTATCCAGTCACCTCACTGCAGCACTCAGAGCTGAAATCTTCACCAGAACAGCTTTTCCCAACATGCCACAGTGCCTTTGCCCAAACAGAACCTCAGGACTTTGCCCTCCTCTGGCGAATTGACCAGAAAAAATGTCCTGAGCCAGAGTCGGACACCAGTGGAATTGTTATTTTGAAGGGAAACCCTTTGCGTTATGTTCCAAAAATCAATAAAGAGAAATCTTCTGAGCAGCAGGTGATACCGTACCGTGCATGTCACGAGAAAGGCTCACAGGTAGAAGAGAATGACTTGAGAGAATTACCCTTCAAACAGAACAGCCTGGAAATACTTAGCCGCCATTTTAAACATGTTCCCAAGGAGACTCTGGAGGACTTGTATGAAAAGTGTCACCAGGATATGGAGTGGACCACCAACTTGCTACTTGATTCAGGCGAACATCTTTGTAGGGATGATGAGGAAAATGTTTTTGATCATGAAGCTACGGAAGGATATGATTTAGTTCAGGGTGCTAAGAGAGAATCTTTTGACTGTCAGGTGATCGGGGAGTTGTTTGAGCCAAAAATAATCTACACAAGAGACAAAGTAATAGAAGAAGAGACTGGCAGTAATTCCTGTGAAAACCCTGCTATTTTAGTACCAAATAACACCAGCTTGACTATGGGCATTGTTGATCGGGAATCTGAGGACACTACTGACCAGAGCATCAAACTTTTAGAGCACCACCCTGAAGAGCCAGATCAAAGGGAAACACTTGATTGTGTGACTGGACCTTCCATTGTAATGCATTCCAATGAACCTGTTGGAGAGAAAAAAGCTCTAAAGAATTCTTTACAGCCAGAGTTGGAAAGCGAAATCTTGCAAACTGAACTATTTGAGAAGTATCTTGGTGGAGGACTTATGGATGAGGTAGAAGAAGACAGAGAGTCAAAAGACGAAGTAAATGCCATAACACAGGTATGGCTTGAAGAGATGGTGCGTAAGCAGGAGGAACAAAGAAAGGAAAGAGAAAAAGAGAGAAGGGGCCAGAGGAAAAACGGGCCAATGAACATTCAGACACTGGAAATGAAACTATCCACAGAACTTGCCCTGCAGCTCACGGAGTTGTTTGGACCAGTAGGCATCTCCCCAGGTAATTATCCCTTATTGCCAGTTAGTTAAATTTTAATTATCCATATCCTATATAGGAGAATTTCAGACTTTTGTGAAATTCAAACCCACTATATAAACTATAGTCATCTCTGAAATTATTGCAACGGCATGACCAATTCTTTTCTTTTTGCTATACACTGAAGACATTTGGGTTTGAGATCAAAAGATGATTATGAGATGATGGAACAGAATTTCAGTTTTATTTCCTGGTATTTACGTCTAGGTGTGTTAAACAACTTAGGACATTGCTCCTTTGCTGGAAGACCACCTAATTTTAAGTGGCACTATAACGCAGTGACACCATCAATATTTGCATCTGATTAGTGCTCCAAATATCTGCATCTGTATTTGGACATAAACCTGAAGTGGGTCTGGTCTAAACAGTATATTTTTCTCTTTTGTTTTGTACATCACTCAATTTCATAATTGTATATAAACGGATTAGGATTCGTGCAGGCGTTATTTTTCTTTGTACCTGAATACAATGTTTTCGAATGAATTCAGTTTTATTTCCTAAAATATAAACAAATTAGTAGTTTAATTTAACCACCACGGCCCTGACTAGAGCGTTACTAAGGACTCTGTATATGCATCGCATGGTTCTTTTTTGTTGCGCAAGCTTCTTGCTCGGTCCCAGTGCACACCTCTAGTCTCAACCGGATGCCCTGTGAATCTTTCCAGCAAGCTTTTTTAAAAATTCAAGAAAGGAAATAAGTAGTCCATCTCCTATTTTTATGAGTTTACATTTTAGAATCGACTCAGTCCGTACAATGTATTCGTATTTGGTTACACACCTGTTATAGAGGGATGTAGAATCAATCCCAAGGCACCTTGAAGCTGTTCTGGTGGCATCCCATCACCTTACTAAGACACTTTGTTTTGCTTTCTATGACTTTAATTTGTCACCCGCCTGTGGTTTATTTTAAGTAATATGGAAAATGAGGGAATGGGCCACAAAATATGTCAAATAAGAACACAAAGAAGCATGTTTAAATGTTTTTGTCTTCTAGGTGAGTTTTCCCCAGAAAACTGCTCAGTGGTGATGGACCTAAGCTTAGCCAAACTCCTGCATCAGAAATGGAAAGAAACCATCCAGGTAAATGATCTAGCAGCCGATCTATTAAATATAAAATCTGCGGATTTGTACTGTACATGTACGTGATAAATTAACATTGGGACGAGCACAGAGCAGTCAAATAAATCAAGGTTTCACTAAGATGAAATGGAACAGGCGAAAATGTCTTCAAGGACGTGTTCTGTTGTTTTTTGATAGGAGAAGCACAGACAAGCAGCTATGTCGTATCATCTACTGCAAGAGAGTAAGTCTTGATATTTCTGGACAGACATGCATGTGTAGAATCGTCTCTAACCGCCATTGTTCCCTCACTGTTTTTATTCTGCACTCACCCAGGTTCTGCATACTGGGGTGATTCTCAGCTAGCTGCGGCTGGGCTAGGGGACTCGGCTGCTCATTTTCTGATTGGCGCAGATGTCTATTCATCCCTCGTCATCCAATCAGGTGTCCACGAAGGCTTTCCACTCATGGACCACTGGAATATGTCCCGCCCTCCAGTTTCTCTCCGGGACATCATGCTTGAACAGCAGGTGTTGCAGGACAGTTTAGAGAAGGTAAAACGTTCACACAAACTCACAAGTGCTCATTTATTTTGAAACAGGTTGTATATATTTTTTTAAATATACACCGCTTTTCACATAAACACCATCTTGTCTGTGGTTTCTGTGTGTAGTCTAGGTTAAGTCGCTGGGATTTGGACAAGAAAGATGGAGCAGCCATAGTAAAGGAGAAACAGCTGTTTGCTCTCTTCCCCACCATTGATAGGCACTTCCTCAGGGACATCTTTAGAGACAACAAGTATGTGAAGAAGAAAAAAAGTAGCTTTATTATTTCAGTACCGCATACCTGGTTCTTAACTATTGATTTACCACAGCACTGTTGAATTCTTGATTCTCGATTTGGTCAGAATATGTTGATTTCATTTCCTGTAACAGCAGCTCAGACATAAGTTCCAAATACAAGATTTATATTAATCCGTTCATTGTAATACATTATCGTTTCTATAGTAACAGCTTACATAGAGACAGTGTTTAAAAAAAAAAAGGATTTTCTGTAAGGTGGCATTTAACATTTTCGGAAGGAGTCTCCAGTGCCAGCACTTTGGAACAGTTAGAGGTAAAGCTGTAATTTGGAGTTATCCTACACAGGAAAGTTTTCAGGTGACAAACGTTTAGTTATAAATGAGTCTACAATGTTCACAGGAATTTACTCAAGCCGTACAGTGGTGTGAAAAAGTGTTTGCCCCCTTCCTCATTTCCTGTTCCTTTGCATGTTTGTCACACTTAAGTGTTTCGGAACATCAAACCAATTTAAACAATAGTCAAGGACAACACAAGTAAACACAAAATGCAATTTGTAAATGAAGGTGTTTATTATTAAAGGTGAAAAAAAATCCAAACCATCATGGCCCTGTGTGAAAAAGTGATTGCCCCC
>JAFFST010046192.1:0-11606 GCA_022414735.1 Noturus placidus | reverse complement strand
GGGGAGAGACAGAGGGGAGAGAGAGAGACAGACATTCAGACAGACAGACAGAGAGAGAGGGAGAGAGAGAGAGAGAGAGAGAGACAGAGAGAGAGAGAGAGACAGAGGGGAGAGAGAGAGATCCTTAAACACCATAATTAGCACACAGGATGTGGACCCAGGGCCACACATTAGCTAGAATAAGTTAAGTGACATCATCTAGGGCAGTAGTTTTCAAAGTGGAGGCCACCAGGGGGCGCTCAGGGGCCTCAACAACTTGGTTGAAAAATAAATAAATACATCACTCACACTCACACTCACACACACACACACACACACTCACACACACACACACACACACACACACACACACACACACCGCTCGCGTTATAAAACCGAACACACGCGTCACGAAGCACCTTACGCAACTTTTAGCTCCGCGCATGCGCTGTTCGCGTCTGTCTTTTGTAACAGAGGGCGCAGTGCGCATGCGCAGTGGGAGCCGGGCTTCATTCCACAACACTCCATAAAAAGTAGAACAAAGAAGTGTTCGTCTGTGTTCCGGTTCTGCGACCCGAGCCGTGCAGAACCTTCGGTACTGAAAGTACTGCGTGAGATCATGTCTGTAGAATGAGAAGCATGTGAGTGTTGTGAATAAAACCCACATGAATGTCAGAACTGACCGGATTCTAACAGCTGGGTGGTTACGGAGAGCGCCTGGGAGAACTGTTTGGTCCTCAGAAGCTCTCTCACTTCTGCGATCCTCTTCCTGTTCCGGATCTCCTCCGGAAACCATTTCTCCACAAGTCCACACAGGAGAACATTGACACAGAGCAGATGTTTCGGTCCGATCTCCTCATGGCATGTCCGACATGTAGACACAAATGCTTGCTGTAAGCAGCTCCTGCAGTACGAATGTCCGCACGCGACGGTAACCGGTTCCGATATCAACCGGTTACACCCGGGACAGTCCAGTTCTCCGTCCTGAGCGCTCTGCGCCCGTAAAACAGACGTTTCCTTCTTCTTAAAGTTCCGCACGATGATTTCCACTAAAGTTCCGATGTGTTCGGGTCGCACGGACTCGGACTCGGTGTCGGTCGTCACGGCTCTGAATAACGCATCCAGTGCTCCTCTCAGGCGCTTCTGCTGAACCCCGACCCGCCCTCCGTCTTCTTCCCCGGCCCAGTCCTGCTCGGTGTCGGTGTCGGACGGGATGAAGAAACCCCCTCTGTCCCCTGATGACACACAGTTTTGGTCCGGCTCTTGAATCGACATCTTATTGTTGTTATTATTTGTTTCCAGCTTTATTTCTTTACGGAATAATAATAATAATAATATGAAGAAGAAGAAGTAAACTCCTCTCCGTGTAGAAAACCCATTCGAACCCAACACTCAGCTACACAAGATGGTACCGGTGTCTAAGCATAACCTTAATTGCGCGTGCCACTGCCAGCGTGTTACATAAAAATACACGGTCACGTGATCAGAAAGGCGCGCTCCTATTGGCCAGAGGAATGTCGGTTACAAAACCCGAGCTTGTCAAGTTCTGTAACTGATACCGGGAACTCAGAACTGTGCCATTGATCTCACCGCCAAACCCAGACCGGAACTCTCTCATCAAGCTCAGTTCCGCCAGTATTTGAATAAAACATACCGCGTTGTGTTCGGATTAAAATCTAAGCGGAACAGGAAGTGATTAAAGTTTATTTTATTTTTTTTTTAATTTAACGTAAATACGTCATGATGTTATATATCACTGTATATCATGAATGTATCGAGGGGTTCTTTTAAAAACTGATTATAATGTGTTCTACATTCCACCATTAATAAATGTTCTCTCGCTCACATCCGGTTTCAGGCCGACGCTTCTGCGCATGCGCGGACCCCTCTCCAGCGATGAGAGCATTGGAGTCATCAAACTTATTTCATAACAGCTTTCATAACTTCTCTGTGTCTTCCTACATCATGCTGAGTTTCAGTCTCAACAACAATGACAACCACGTGACCCTGAAGTCTCCTGGTTCTGTCCTCCACATGGGTTCTGAGTGGTACAGGAGGTTCTAGAGCTCCTCCAGTACTGGGCTTCAGCATCACAAGTGAGCTTCCTGTGGAAAGCCTTCTCAATTTCAGTCACTCCTCGAGGCTACACATCGGCAGTGACGTCATACAGAGGCATGACAGTACCGTCCAAACATCCGGGACACATCCCACATCTGTCACACATCAGTCCGGACAGGATTGGCTGCTTTTTCTCATTGTTGTGGCCACAAATGTTTATGTTTATTGTTCTTCTTCAATATTTACTCCTTGGATTCTGAATAATTATGGAATCGTCTCGCGCGGGCTTTCACAGCGATGTTTGTTGGTAAATAAGACGTAGTAGCTGAACTCCTGGCCAACGCACGAGACTCGAAGACGCGTTCGGCTGAAGGCGCGTGCTGATGACGTCACACGCCGCGTCTCGGCGCAAATCTGCGGGATATTTTTTTTGAATGACTCCGGAGTGTCACATTTCCTGATTTAACAGCCGAGCATTCTTTAAATGAAACTGGTTAGTGACGTCACAGTGTAGAGTGTGTACACGAACTCTGACATGAAACAGCTTCAGTGCTCGGACTTTTAGAACCGAACACACAGCAAAGTCAAATAACTCCACTACACACACTCTATTACCTTCATCATTAATAATAATAATCAGTGAACAAACCCCAAAAAAAAGATACATGTTGTAAACAGTTCTCATTTCCACGCTGGAAGTAAAACAAAACCAAAACAAAGGAGGAGTGGCTCGAGCGTGACGTCATAACCCCGCGCCAGCCGCCCGGTCGAGGTGGATGAATGAGAGCATGGCGCTGCTGTACGCTCTCGTGCTGTTAGCGGCTTTCTGGGCTGGAGCTCCAGCAGCAGGTGAGAACCCCTGGCGTTGATATGCGGTGTAGATGTGTAGGTGGACAGGACGGTGAGTACTGACCGCTTATCACTCCACCCGGGTGGACTTACATGGACCTGCAGGGATTGGGCAGGACACCTGTCAGACCGCCACATGGGTGCGCTAGCATGCTAATGCTAGCCACGCAGGTACCAGGTCAAGTGCAGAGAGAGAGAGAGGTCAAAGGTTAGAGTCCGGGTTTAATGCTGCAGAGTGAAAGCAATCTCATGACTTTATTTTCACAGACATGTGCAATGTGCTGCTCGGAGGGAAGTTCAGAACGTGCATGGATGACGCAATAGACTCATTTGCATAGTAATAGGATTATCAATCAACACGTGATCAACATTTATTCTGTACTGAAGGATAGTCTCATATATTTCTATTAAGCAACATGAAGCAGATCTGAAATCAAAGGGATCCGCCCTGTGTGTGTGTGTATGAGTGTGTGTATATGAGTGTGTGTGTATATGAGTGTGTGTGTATGTGAGTGAGTGTGTGTATGTGAGTGAGTGTGTGTATGTGAGTGAGTGAGTGTGTGTATATGTGTGTGAATGAGTGTGTGTGAGTGTGTGTGAGTGTGTGTGTATGTGAGTGTGTGTGTATGTGAGTGTGTGTGTATGTGAGTGTGTGTGTATGTGAGTGTGTGTGTATATGGTGAGTGAGTGTGTGTATGTGAGTGTGTGTGTGTGTGTGTATGTGAGTGTGTGTGTGTGTGTGTTGTGAGTGTGTGTGTATATGTGTGTGAATGAGTGTGTGTGAGTGTGTGAACTCCATAGTTTGATGACATTTTTAACATCTAACTGACTGCAGTTAAATTGCTTGTACTGTCTGTGGTTGAATTTAAATTTTTTTAATGATGTAAACCTCCTGAAGGAACAGAATATTTCTGCGGTGCGGATATCACACATCGCTGCTGTTGTTGTTGTTGTGCCCGTGTGATGTAGAAACCTACACTAAATTCTTGACATTTTAATAATTAATGAGATTTTGAACATTGTCCTTAAGATGCAAAATAAAAAGCGCTTTTTAAAAATGGGTTTATTTATTTATTTATTTCTTCATTCATCCTAACACATGTAGACGTGTAGAAGCGTGTGTGGGGTGTGGGGTAAATACATGCGTGCACTGAAAGGCTGATGATGTTCCAGATGTGGAGCCGGTGCAGAAACAGGAGTGGATGTGTCTCAACTCGGAGTTCAGCTGCTCTAATGGACAGTGTGTGGATCACTCGTGGAGGTGTGATCACAGCGAGGACTGTGAGGACGGCAGCGACGAGGAGAACTGCGGTGAGGACACGCTTTAACACGCCCTCCACCCACTCCCCCAATCCACTGCGCCTGTCCACTTCGTCTAGACTTCTTATTGAAGTTTGATAGAAGCTGTGTTTGTGTGTGTGTGTGTTTCAGAGGAGAACGAGTGTGAGTCGAATAATGGTGGCTGTTCTCATCACTGTGTGGATCAGCCTATGGGGTTCGTGTGTGACTGTCCGTCTGGCATGAGACTGGTGCAGGACACACACTGTGAAGGTACACACACACACACACACACTGTGACAGATGATTATTATATAAATACACACATGGTCTTTTCTTTTCTCAGTATTTAAACCTTCTAGAATAATACAGATGAAGGTGTTAAGGTATTTTAAATCCACTAGGTGGCGCCTTGCAACACGGGATGAGCCGAGGCGTTGTCACTGATCTCTATAACAGTCCAACACTTAATACTACTAATAATCTTTATAAATATTTTATATGACGTCATACATTTTAAAATGCAGCTTCAAATTCTTTACAGTTTAAATAAAAAACGTCTAAAGAAATAAAAACGAAAGTTAGCGTCTTCCAAACGTCTCAGTTCACCACAATGTGATGTGCTCGTATCTTCTGGTTCTAGTTAGAACCCTAGCAGCTGCGTTCTGGACTAACTGGAGTTTCTTTATGTTTCTACTGGAACATCCAGACAGTACGGCATTACAGTGATCTAGTCTAGAGGTAATGAAAGCATGAATTAATATCTCTGCATCATGTAGTGATAATATATTTCTTATCTTAGAGATATTTCTGAGATGAAAGAAGGCTACCCTAGTAATATTATCTACATGAGCATCAAATGATAGACTGGAGTCTATAATCACTCCAAGGTCTTTTACTGCTGCACATGATGAAACAGGAAGTCCATCCAGAGAAACCATGTGATCAGAGAGATTACGTCTGGCTGCACGTGGTGGTGTATCCAGTGGCTCTAGTGTACAACTTGATGATATTGATGAAGAGATTCATGGAAGTTCGGTCTCTCTAAGGGAACTAAAACATTTGAATAATTGAGCTGATGGTTATATTATTATCGGTGTGATGCCTGTGTGCTGGTTTTATTCCTATTTAATTTAGCTTCAGTATTAAATCTAGGATGATTTCGAGTCTAGGATTATTTGTGGTGTTCAGTTAGGGGCTGATCGAGGTCTTTAAGCTCAGACGGTGAGCCGATCGGAGATGAGATCCGTTAGAAGAAAATAAATTAAAATGGAATATATAATCACACAGATGCGTATCAAAAGCAGAAGTACAATAATTTAACTCTACATTATATAATGTGAAATGTAAAAGAACTGTTGTACAGTTAATCTGAAGTTCTCTGATTTTAAAATGTTCATTATTAATATATTATTAAATGACCTGATGCTGATTCACCTGCAATCAAACACACTGACCACCAGGTGGCGGTGTTAGTACTTATAATACTGTGACTAGAAGTATAATATTAAAGTATAACTGAGCCACTTCTCTGAAGTCGGTGTGTTTATATCTCTTACACTTGTCTGTACTTTAATGTTCATTTAATGATTTTGCTTTATTTTTAATGAAATTCAGATTGAGTGTGTAGCTCTGAGACTGATTACAAGTGTTCTTGATGTTTATTTGCGTGTGTGTGTGTGTGTGTGATGTCAGAGGTGGATCCATGTCTGGACGCAGATGTGTGCGATCAGGTGTGTGTTCATTCCAATAACTCGTTTACCTGCGAGTGTCGTCATGGTTACGTGAATGGCTCGGAGAGTGGGCGGTGCCTGGCTGCAGGTGAGATTCTTCACTGTTATGATTTCAGATTTAATTCTACTCTCAGGACGGAGATGTTCAGTATAATGACAGGATTTCCTCGAGTAAGGGGATAAATGATGTGTGTAAATGTTCTCACAGAACGCGTGGAGAACCTGAGAAACTCCACACAGACAAAATAAAGCAACGGGTCATTTACTTGTGTTCCACTAGAGGGCACTGCAGCATTAGATTTCTCTATAACGTGTGTGTGTGTGTGTGTGTAGATGATGCAGCGGTGGTGATCTTCAGCAGCAGTGAGGGAATCATGTGGATGAAGCCTAATGGGTCTGAGCAGAAAAAGATCACCAACAGAACAGGAACATCAGGAGCTCTAACTTCTCTCACTGCTGATAACACACTGTACTGGACCAACACTGAACACACACACGTCTACAGGTACTGAACACACACACACACACACACACACACGTGTCTACAGGTCCTGAACACTGAAGTGTGTGTGTTCTCAGGCTGGTTCTGGATGCAGGAGATCAGGAGCCCTCAGTGATGTTCTCAGGAGCCAGTGGGATTATGGGATTGGCTGTGGACTGGATTAACCAGGTTTTGTACTGGACCAGTAACAGAACTGGAGCTGTATACGCCACAGCACTGAACGGAACCGAACACGCCCCTGTGATCTCGGGTCTGTCGTCCCCCACCGCCGTGGCCGTGGAGCCGTTATTAGGGTCGGTTCTGTGCCGGTTATTAACACGTGTATAAAAGATGAATAAAGTTGAAGTGATTTAGTTTGAATTGAAAGTTTCCTTCTTTCTCTCGTGCAGCTTCCTGTTCTGGGCCGAGGCAGGAGTTTCTCCCAGAATCCAGCGCTCGGGTCTGAACGGACAGGACACCAGAACCCTCGTCACCTCCTCCATACGGAACCCCGTCACCATGGCTCTCGGTTAGTACAGACACCTTTATCCCTCCAGTCCTGTCCCCATCCCCCTCTCCATCCCTCCATCCCTCTCTCCCTCCATCCCTCTCTAACTCTCTCCCTCCATCCCTCTCCTCATCCCTCCATCCCTCTCCAACTCTCTCCATCTCTCTCCATCTCTCTCTCCCTCCATCCCTCTCTCCATCCCTCTCCATCTCCCCCTCTCTCCCTCTCTCCATCCCTCTCTCCATCTCTCCATCCCTCTCTCCATCTCTCCATCCCTCTCTCCATCTCTCCCCCATCCCTCTCTCCATCCCTCTCTCTCTCACTCTGTCACATAGTGTCTCTCTCTCTCACACACGCTGTCTCTCTCTCTCTCACACACGCTGTCTCTCTCTCTCTCTCTCTCTCTCACACACGCTGTCTCTCTCTCTCTTTCTCTCACACACGCTGTCTCTCTCTCACATTGACTTCATTGAGTTTCAGCACTCACTGTTGTAAATAAAAATCAATCTTTAAGTCAAAATGAAAATCTTCAGAGTCTGAGAGTTTTTCTGGAAGTCAAAAATCAGGAAACTTTATTGTACACAACAAAGTGTGACTGTCTGCAGAAAACCCGCTAGTACACAAGCGACATCGCTTTTTAAACTTCCCCCTCAAGCAGTAACATTACCCTTAGGCGTGGCATTTAACTAACCGGACCAATCACAATCGCCTCAGCTAGCCCTTTACAACCATAGGCTGATGCGTTTGTAACGCATGCGCAGTAAATTTAGTCTTTTCCAGGTGGGGGGATTCCATAATGCTGGATATTCTTTTCCTGGTGCTCTGAATTCTTATCAGTTTCGTTATCTCAAATCTGCAAGCCCAGGGACCTTTGTTTACCTTTGCTTAAACCCACAGCTCCAGAAAAGTTCCCAGTTTATTGCTTTTTATTGTCCCAGATGGTTGCGTTAAACAAACGCCAAACACACCTACTTAGGGTAATCTCTTTTCTCTCAGGATTTCCTGCATCGAGGGGCACAACTCTCACTAGTCAGTCCACATTCTAATGAAGCATTGTTACAATGTTTTACACCACTGAATCAAGTCTAAATATTTAATCATGCTGTAAGAAGAGAGTCTAAATGGTTAAATGTGGGTTATACATTGGATACTTCACTAACATATTCAAAGGTGAATTGTATATTTTCTATATCACAAACTTTACTTTCTTCCATGAATTATTTATTTCTGTAAATCAGTAAATAAACAGAATGTATAATTCGAGGTTTTTGTTGTGTAGTTCTATTTTGTGTTGTTTTAAAGGATTCTGGTGTTTGAATTCTAATTCAGGATACTGAGTGACCGTGTGTTGTATTTATGGGTCAGTGACCCGGTTCGGAAAGGTGTGTGTGTGTGTGAGTGCTCTGAGGTGTGAACAGTGCCGGTGATGTAAGGATGATTTGCGATGTTAACGTGGTGTTGATGGTGTTGAGCAGACGTTCCCCGCGGGCTGCTGTACTGGGTCGACTCGCTCCTGAGGTCCGTGTCGAGGGTGGCGTACGACGGACTTCACAGAAAGGTGGTGGTGGAGTCGAACGGTTATCTGGACCAGCCGTTTGGCCTGGCCGTGTTTGAGGTTAGTTTTCTCAGCATGTGGGCTGCGGTGTGAGAAACTCCCCCTCACTTCCTGTTATAGCTGCCCCGAGTCTGGGTGTTAACAGGATGTTCATCACATGACCGTAAACATGCAGCTTCTTCACACCATATTTTAAATATCTTCAATTCTAAATCTTCTTCTGTGCTCAATTTTAACGCGTAATAAATTTTTTAGCTCAAAAAATCTTTAATAAAATTAATTTCCACCATAAAAATATTAAGAGCTGTAAAGGAACAAACGAGGAAGTTTTTAAAAAATAAATGTTTAATTATTTATTTATTTTTATGTTAATAGCTGCTCTGTGATTTAGTGCACGTACGAGGCAATTTTTTACTATATTCTACCACAGCGCTGTTGAATTCTTGATGCTGATTGGCTGACAGACCTTCTGGGGTGTGAACTATTTTTCAGTAAATGCGCAGCTAAAGTAGTTCCAGTCGGGTCTGGACCGCATTACAGTTCCATATCACTTCGCCCAATCAGTATTTGTTATTTTTGAGATATTTGTTGTTCACAAGAACAATAACTTAACAACTGGCAATAATAATAATAATAATAAACAAGGGCGCACGGTGGGTTAGTGGTTAGCATGTCCGCCTCACAACTCCAGGGTCCGGGGCTCGAGTCCCATTAGGGCCATGTGTGGGCGGAGTTTGCATGTTCTCCCCATGCGTCGGGGGTTTCCTCCGGGTTCTCCGGTGTCCTCCCCCAGTCCAAACACATGCATGGTAGTCTGATTGGCGTGTCTAAAGTGTCCGTAGTGTGTGTGTGTGTATATGATTGTGCCCTGTGATGGACTGGCAGGGTGTACCCTTGTGCCCCATGACCCCTGGGATAAGGGAAACTCAGGAAACAGGAACTCGGTAAATAGTAAAGAAGAACAGGAAGCAGAATCATAAGAAAAGGTAGAATAGCTTTGTACGCTCCTTCGGTGCTTGGGCCCGTAATAATATCATGATCAAACAGTAACTAAAGAAAATAGATGTATTTTTATTTAACTTTTTAAATAAGTGTGGCTGTGGCTGCGGCTGTGTCTCAGTGGGTAGAGCGGGTTGTCCACTAATCCACTAATCGTAGGGTTGGTGGTTGGAATCCCGGCCCGGGTGATCCCATGCCGAAGTGTCCTTGGGCAAGACACTGAACCCTAAGTTGCCCCCGATGGCAAGCTAGCACCTTGCATGCAGCTCTGCTCCCATTGGTGTGTGAGTGTGTCTCATTTGTAAGTCGCTTTGGATAAAAGCGTCCGCTAAATGAATAAATGTAAATGTAACTTTTTATTTCACAAAAATATCAGTAACAAGATCCATCACATCAAAAATGACAAAAATAACCACGGAAACAACAATGAGCCAAAACAAGATTTAAAATAACTCAAAATAATAACGTTAGCATTCCAGTAATAATTTAAATAATCGTTGTAATTGACTCTGGAAAACACTGTGTGTGTGTGTGTGTGTGTGTGTGTAGAGTGATGTGTACTGGAGTGACAGGCATATGGGAGTGATCTGCCGTGCTGATAAACACAACGGAAAACATCTGAAATGTTCTGTAGTGAGTTCCCCTGCAGGATTGCTCATCTACCACCCGCTCCTGCAGCCTCCAGGTGAGTGCTGAACCTCATCAACACCACCCACACCTTTCAGTACTGATTTGAACACAACACTCTGTAGGTTAGGGCTTTCCCCTCGTTTGCTTTACACGTTGTCATGTGACTAACACAAGGCCCGCAGCCTTGTTTCATTCGAGGAGCTGACCTGGCTGTGCATGGTTTCATGCCTGTCAGCTTTTGTACAGGACAACGAGAGATTATGGAGATAATTCAGCATCCTCAGGTTCTTTTCCTGTAAATGGGGGAAGGCTTGAGTTTGTTTATGTGAGTTTGTTTGTTATCTACAACCCCTTGCAAAAATGATGGAATCCTGCACACTTGGATGATGTTCACCTGGCTATGTTTTACTTCGTAGCTTCGAAACAAATCACACATAGAACAGGACAAAAAAATTTCTAGAGTAACCTTTTTTTTTAATGTAAACATTTACAGTGTAACAAATTCTACTCCTATTGTTTTCTCTCTGACGATGGCACCTGCTGCCTCCAAGTGTTTCTGGAGCTCTTTCTGAGTGCTCCATGGCTTTTGGGCTAATCTTCTAACTATTCTTCTGACTCCCTGGTCAGAAATCCTGTGAGGAGCTCCTGTGTGTCGTCAGTTGATGATGGAGTGATGTTGCTTCCACTTGTGGATAACGGCCCGATGGCGCTTACTGGAGGATTCAGAAGTTTAGAAATGCGTCTGAATCCGATTCCATCAATATGTTTCACAACAATAAGGTCGTGAAGGTCTTGGGAGTGGTCTTTTGTTTTTACCCATCATGAGATGTTTCTTGTGACACCTTGGTATCAAAAAGCCTTTTAAAGAACCTCAATTTACAACCCAGCTGAAATTAATTTGCTCAGATAGGGGGTGTAATTACTTACAGATTTCAGATAGCTCCTTACCTTGCCTTACCTGCTTTTTCTTAACATGTTCAATACCTTTTTCCCGTCTCATTCCTCTTTATTACACTTTAATAATTTATTTGACTCTTTTTGTATACAAAATTATCCTAAACTAGATAATTAAAGTAAAAATGATCTAAAAACACCAAAAAATCCCAAAGTACATGGGCCAAGCGTAAAATGGCTGAATATTAAACTTGTTATGGTCTGAACACATCATTTGTCAGAAAATGAGCAAGAATGAAACAAATGCACTTCTTGTACGCAAAAATAAAATCGTGATCATGATCAAAATGTTTGATGTAAAATGTAAAGTAGCACGTGTCTGTGTGAACAAAGTTCAAATAAAATGCAGTGAAATAAAAAATAAAGGCTTAAATTGAACATTTTAAGAAATAAAATGGGGGAAAGGCATCCCATGCTAAGTTACTTTATCTATTTGCTTAATTCTTGCTAATATTCTGACCAATGATTTGTTGTAAAGGTCAGTAAACGCCTAATATTTTGCTATTTCGACTTTTGTTGTTTTTCTCCAGGAGTGTATGTTCTTTCCAGGGATTTACGTTAAACCCCAAGCGTTTCTGGGGG
>JAFFST010046191.1:61410-72017 GCA_022414735.1 Noturus placidus | reverse complement strand
GTCAGATGAAACCAAAATCGAACTTTTTGGCAACAATGCAAAACGTTATGTTTGGCGTAAAAGCAACACAGCTCATCACCCTGAACACACCATCCCCACTGTCAAACATGGTGGTGGCAGCATCATGGTTTGGGCCTGCTTTTTTTCAGCAGGGACAGGGAAGATGGTTAAAATTGATGGGAAGATGGATGGAGCCAAATACAGGACCATTCTGGAAGAAAACCTGATGGAGTCTGCAAAAGACCTGAGACTGGGACGGAGATTTGTCTTCCAACAAGACAATGATCCAAAACATAAAGCAAAATCTACAATGGAATGGTTCACAAATAAACATATCCAGGTGTTAAAATGGCCAAGTCAAAGTCCAGACCTGAATCCAATCGAGAATCTGTGGAAAGAACTGAAAACTGCTGTTCACAAACGCTCTCCATCCAACCTCACTGAGCTCGAGCTGTTTTGCAAGGAGGAATGGGCAAAAATTTCACTCTCTCGATGTGCAAATCTGATAGAGACATACCCCAAGCGACTTAGAGCTATAATGGCACTACAAAGTATTAACTAAAGGGGGCTGAATAATTTTGCTCGCCCAATTTTTCAGTTTTTTATTTGTTGAAAAAGTTTGAAATATCCAATAAATTTCGTTCCACTTCATGATTGTGTCCCACCTGTTGTTGATTCTTCACAAAAAAATACAGTTTTATCTTTATGTTTGAGGCCTGAAACGTGGCAAAAGGTCGAACAGTTCAAGGGGGCCGAATACTTTCGCAAGGCACTGCATGTGGTGATGTTTTCTCTAAGGAGATGTTTATTTAACAATTAGGTAAGGAGTCTACAATGTTAGCGCTTTATAGCAGTAAGTCTCCACTACAAGATCTTCAGGAGTTTTTGCTTTACTGGTAACATGACAATCTAAATTTTTATCTCATTCAATTCAACAGTAAGAAAATAAAACAGAAAGGTGATAAGGGGTGCTAACATTATGCTAACATAAATTAAATTAGAACTGATAATTAAAGAACATTATACATTTGTTTAATATAAAAAGATAATCATTGTCAGATTGCTGTGGTATAAGAGGAATAGAGGGACATGCTGTGATAAGAAAATAATTAAATTCAGAGTGATAACTGCATCACATTGGTGTTTCTTTATTTAAATCCTTTCATGTTAACTTCAGGAGTCGAAGTGTAAAATTTGTCACTATAGTTTATTCTTCTGCCAATACTGAACATCTACTTGAAAAATCGGAGTTAGTATTGAATATGATATATTCATGCATTCCGTACATTTTGTCCAGCTGGTGGCACTGGTGTTGTAGGAAAACATGGAGACTTCTGCAAAGCCAGCAGGATTTGTTTTAATCCATAAATTCCGAGCCCTGGTTCTGGATCATCCATTTTGCCTATTTCACCTATTTCAACTCAGAAAAAAACTGTTAATTATATGATTAGTTGGATCAGGTGTTTTGGGAGTATTAAAATCCGTTGGACATTAGGTACTCCAGGACCAAGGTTTAGGTGATGGTACTCCAGGACTAGGGTTTATGTGGGGGTACTCCAGGACCAGGGTTTAGGTGGGGGCACTCCAGGACTAGGGTTTAGGAAGGGGTTACTAGAAGGACTATGGTTTAGGTGGGGGTACTCCAGGACTAGGGTTTAGGTGGGGGTACTCAAGGACTAGGGTTTATGTGGGGGTACTCCAGGACTAGGGTTTATGTGGGGGTACTCCAGGACCAGAGTTTAGGTGGGGGCACTCCAGGACTAGGGTTTAGGAAGGGGTTACTAGAAGGACTATGGTTTAGGTGGTGGTACTCCAGGACTTACAGTTAAGTTCCTGTAATGTTAAATGTTATAGAAGTATTCCAAAATTGGTTCCAGCAATCAGCCAATATTAAGTATAAGATGTGTAAGAAGAACCACAAAAGTCACAACTACACACAAGATGTACCACTAGTTACAAGACAGTCTTTGGCTCTGTACAGGTGTTTTTGTACGTTTACACCCCCTTACAGAATCTGCAAAGTGTAAATAATAATAATAATAATAATAATAATAATAATAATAATAATAATAATAATGATAATAAAAGAGGTCATTCTTTGCTTTTACAGCAACTTCTGCATATTTGATCCCTTTCCAACAGCAGTTATATGATGTTGAGGTCCATCTTTTCACACTGAGGACAACTGAGGGATTTGTACACAACTATTTCAAAAGGTGAAAACATTCACTGATGTTCTAGAAGGCAACATGATATATTAAGAGCCAGGGGAGTGTAAACCTTTGAACCATGAGGTAACCAGGTAAGATTTCTCAGGGAATTTTTCATACAATAAATGTTAATCATATTAACTGCTAATTACCCTACTACCAAACTAAAGG
Source organism: Noturus placidus (assembly GCA_022414735.1). Taxonomy (NCBI): domain Eukaryota; kingdom Metazoa; phylum Chordata; class Actinopteri; order Siluriformes; family Ictaluridae; genus Noturus; species Noturus placidus. The sequence continues at coordinate 69,636 of JAFFST010046191.1, read as the reverse complement.
TAAACTGACAGGATTTTTTTCTAATATATTTACTACATTAGCCAGTAGCTAACTTGAGATAACATAACATCAGTTCTAAGAGGATTGATAGCTCATATGCGTAATAAATATTTTCACTGCTAAAGCTAGCCAGCTAGCTAAAATGAGCTAACCAGACATAATCTCATGGGGAATTTTAAAGTTTTTCATAACTCCTCATACAATTCTGAGCTACTTAGCAAACTAGAAAACTAAAGACAGCCTGACAGGACTTTTGAGAGACTCATAGGTGTATTAAATGTTAATTCAATTAAATTGTTAAACGCTAGCCACCAGTTAACATGTGCTAACCTGACTTTAGAAATCTTTGCCATGTCCATCTGGACCATTGTGAACAAACAGTTAAATCAGGACAAGGAGGCTGTTGTATTACTACTAAAGAGCTGTGTCTTCAGGCAATTCTTAAAGTGGGATATAAATCTTATCTAGCTGAAAATACATTTATCATCTTTATTTATCTGGTCTTGCTTGAGGTTATTTATCACTACATTAATCACAGACTGTCCAAAGTGGAAGAAAATGCTCAATATGCTTCACTGTACACTGAAGGAAGATGGATATGATGTGTTATAGCTGAGACTGTTCTAATCCTGGAGTGTTTTGTCTTTGTTTAAAGTGTGTGACACTTGCAGAAGGCCAGTAGTTTTTTTGAGGGGAAGCTAGATTTGAGGTTTTGCTAACAAGCCCAACTATGGCCACATTGAGGAAACCTGGTATAGTGTCTGTCCATCTGAAGACTCTCTAAAACAGAGGATCTCAAGCTTTTGTAGCTAAATTGTGAGATGTAAACTAGTAGTTGTGAGAAATAAAGTCAAAATTGTGTGATATGAACTTGTTCAGCTAAAAGAACCTACTCAAATAGTTGACTTGGTGAACGACTCATGATTGACTCGGACATTTAGAGACGATTTGTAAATGTGAATGAGCTTTTTCCACCAGCTTCTCCTTTGAGAAGCTGACTGTTTTTGGCATGAGTAGAAATGAGTTGTAGTGTGCTAAAATATTACATTGATTAATAGCAGAAGGCTTACAAAGTGATTCTGTGCTGCAAAAGAGAGAGTTCAGTGCATGTGCTGAAACTGTTGACATTTCTTTTGACTTGCAGTTTAAGATTTTCTCTCAGGGAAATGCAATTTCCTTCCTGCATTTATAACTGATGAGTAATAAAAAACTGTTAATTAACGGTTGGCTTTGGGTCAATGTAAGGTTCATATCTCTCTCTCTCTCTCTCTCTCTCTCTCTCTCTCTCTCTCTCTCGCTGTATCTCTCTCTCTTGGCAAGCTGGGAATATTTTTCTAATTTTGCCATGCTCTTGCCTGAGGCGTGTGTGTGAGTGTCTGTGAGAGAGAGACCAGCAGGGCCAAGTTCATTATGGAGCTGCCTTTGGAGCCGAAGTATTCATCTCGTAACTGAAATGAAATCGTTGAAGTTGTACTCAAAAGTACTCCTAAACAAATTGCTTGAAACCGTTAAAATACTCTACACTGAATGATTAATTGTTTATGATTTTCTTTCCTTCTTAAAATCCAAAGGGTTAGGAACATCTGTACAGCTTTACCCTCCAGCACTGTGTTGTTTATAAACGAATCGTGTCTTTGAGTCGATTGAGAAACGATGAGAAACTGGTATGTACTGTATGAGCCGTTGTTTTTGAAAACGTAGGCAATGCTGTCCCTGCTGAATAAAACCCCCACAGAAACCATCACAGAAATTCTAATGCAAGGGTTTCCAATCTTTTCCACAAAGGGCCGGTGTGGGTGCAGGTATTCATTCCAATCAAGCAGGAGCCACAACTGATTCCACCTGTTTAATCAGTTAATCAATTGACTCAGGTGTGGCTTCTACTTGGTTGTAATGAAAACCTGCACCTACACGGGCCCTTTCCGGATAAGATTGGACACCCTGTTCTAATGGCTTCCGCTACAAATGCCACTACAAACCATCAGCTAACCATTAAAACCATTACCGTTACCATGGTTTCACCTTAATGGTATCCCATAGACATAACATGCTAGCAATAGACGGCAATAGATTAGTTGTAGAGACACACAGGGACCAATAAAGTTTCCAGTAAAACCAATACAATTCCCATTATAAACATTAAAACCATTACAAATTCTATGAGGGTTTCTATCGTGAGGGGGTGGGTCCAGCAAGGGTTATTCTTGCCGAGTAATTTAATCAAAAGATTGTAAACTGTGCTTGGTTTAGACAAAAAAAAAAAAAGACAATGAGCCATTGGGGAGTTGAAAGAAGTGGTGAGATGAGCCAAATGATAAGATTCAATGAGAATAGACAGAATTCCTATCGCTATGGAAACACTACCCTGCCCTTCTGTAGTCCTGAATGGCTATCCAGCTAGTTAACCTATAGTAAATATAAGTTAGTTTGACTATGTTTCATCATCTTCTCAGTGATTAACAAGTCAAAATATAACATATCACAAGTTTTAAAACAAAACTATGTAGCTTATTACTTACATTTGCTAAGTTTGCTAGTTTAGTATGGAGTATTTGTGCAAATTCTCTTTGTAACATAATACCCGTGACTGGTAAAAAGCTCATGTGTAAAACATATCGAGACCAGTTTTATATAGAAATACTATGAAGGTCTCGGATTTAAATGGAAATGCATGAATTCTGCATTATTCTAATAAATAAATTTGACCCAAACAGCAATCCACAGAATATCATAAGAATCATCCATTCAAGAGTCCATTTAAAAATCCCAGAAGATCAGTCCTGAAGATGGGGCTTCAATTGTTTTAACAGTTTGAAGGTTTTTATACAACTTGATATATATTCTTACACTCAGCCACATACGTCAGATTTCATGAACATAATATCTTATCTTGATGCTGTTGTCTTTCTGGGTTGTTGGGTTTTTCCCCCTCTTGAGTTAAAGTGACTGTTTGCCAGAGAGGCAATTTGTCTGTGCTGCTCCTGTGTTCAGGCTAATGCATTTGAATGATTTTAAACTTTGAACGAGTGCAGAAATGTTCCTACAGTGACCCATATAAATCAAATTGTGAAAGCTAATTTTTACACATTAACGAACACTGAGCGGAGAGAACAGACACAAACTAAATGTCCACAAAACCTGTCCTTAGCCAAACATTTTATTTATTTATTTATTTTTACAGTTCAGCTGCTTAACATGTACTGTATCTTCTGTCAGAACTTAAACAAACCAAAAACATACAGAGTAGCCTGGTTTCATTTGTATTTTCTCACCATTTGGCAGGTTGTGTCATTACAGGTCATGTGCAGTACGTAACTGGATCATTTTGAATTAATGTTTGTGATGCATTGTATTGAAAAAGAGAAGAAATGAAACCCTTAATAAACAAGTGAGTAATGGTGTACTGAACTAAATGACTCAAATCAATAAATGAATCATTTTGCTTTACAGTCAGCTTAAAAATCTTCACATAAAACATGACACATGAAATCCACACTAGCCCCTGGCAAGTGTTTGGGTATTTGGGATTCGTGTAATGCTCTTTGCACAGGTTTAACTTCATACTACCACATGGACGCTGAACCACACGGACGCTGAACCTTTTTTATAGAATTAAAAAAAAAAATCAAAATAATTGGCTCTTCAGGGATTCAGATGGATTTGGCTCAAGCTGTAAAATGGCATTCAAGGATTATGGTGTGAATAGAAACCTCAGATCCATCTCTAAAGTCCAGTAAGAGCACACACACACACACACACACACACACACACACACACACACACACACACACACATATATATATATATATATAATTTATATTGGGAAAAGAAGGATCATCCTGGTGAGTTATCAGCATCCAAACAAGATCAGAAGCAAACGATAAAACTGGAGCTGGAGCCAGCGGAGCTTATCGTTCGTATCCGATTGATCGGCTTACAGCCAGATTCGAGTTCACATTAGGAACAGTCGTGCTTTGATGGAAATGAAATGGCCACAGAGCAGGACTGAGTTGGAGCACTGGGGTCCACAGAGAGATCAATGATGCCGAATTATAAATGGATTCTGGGTAGTGATGTCCCATGATATGCTGTGCGCAGCTGTCCTTTCGCTTTACTCTGAGATCAGAGAGGACACTTTGTTGCTCAGGCCATGCCGAGCACTTCATCTACTGATCATTTATTTCACATATTGAGCTTATACTGTCAAAAGAACTCTCAATGCCTAACTTTCTGGCTCCCTCCATGAGCAAATATTGAAAATATTACATTAATTACATAAGCAATGATATATATATATATATATATATATATATATATATAATCTTAAATATATGTGAACAGTGTATCGTTTTGCTCTATTTTCTTTCTGCAAAACACAAAACATAAAATTATCAGCACCCCAACGATGAATGATAATTAATTACAAGTATAATAGTATACACTGTATGGGATATGGTGTTATAGGAAACCAATGGTTATGTGATGCAGCCTGTAGCAACCTGGTGGTGTGAGCCTGAAGCAGGACAGATTTATTAAACTCTTTTATTCCAGCACAGTATTTTATCAACGATTACAATTTTTGTTAAATTAAAGAACTTCACATACTTTTTTTTTTATATCTGTTTATTGTTACATTTAATGTCATGGGAAGTCAGTGAATCAAATTAGTTCATTTTATATCTTGCATTCCATCAGCTTCTTTTTTAGTCTCTCTTGAACTTAATAAGACAACAAATTAAGCTTGTTATTTTACAAAGAAACTGGAAATCAAAATGTCTTCCGACCTGAAGAAGCTCCATAGGCAGAAAATGAAGCTAGTTGTCAGAGAAAGGGTTCAAATAATCGGTCTAGCATTAGTTTCATGATGCTCACAGACTAAAGAAGGGTGGCTGTGGCTCAGTTGGTAGAGCGGGTTGTGGGGTAATCCCAATAATCGTATGGGTTGGTAGTTCGAATCCTGGCCCGGGTGATCCCATGCCGAAGTGTCCTTGGGCAAGACACTGAACCCTAAGTTGCCCCCGATGGCAAGCTAGCACCTTGCATGGCAGCTCTGCTACCATTGGTGTGTGAGTGTGCTCTCATTTGTAAGTCACTTTGGATAAAAGCGTCTGCTAAATGAATAAATGTAAAGAAGGACTATCTTTTCATTGAAAAGTCTGAACTGTATTTGTCCCAGTTGGCTAAATACTGTCCTCACTGCTTGTACAACGTGTTTGTACAAAGAAATCTCCTTCATGGCCTTCATAAATTGGCCATTTACCATGGGCCTTTGTTAGTAGCCAAACCAAGCTATACAATGTATTCTCTGGACAGATCCATGCACTAGTAAAATATAGCTGAATATGCTGTTATAGGAAAATGACCAAAGATGGCATGACCCAACACAGCCAGTTACTGTTTCTGTTACAGCGCAAAGTGTTTTATTACTCTTACACCACAGCAATATGCTAACAATTTGTAAATTATTAATGCACGACATGTCACACTTTTAAACCATTTACAGTTGTATTTAATGTTGCCAAACATCTGTTCTCTGTTCTCTCACCAGCCTCTCTTTTTTTCCCTCTCTTGAAGTTACTAAGACAAAAATATATATATTTGTTGTATTACAGAGAATCGGCAAGGCTTTACCTCTGACTGTGAAGATCTGACACTGGAGACTCTTTCTTTAAATCTTAAATAAACATCTCACAGAAAGATTACACATGGTTTCTAATCTGTTTACCTGTAGCATCCGGCATTATACAAGTCCCTGTATAAGCTATTATTAGACCAGTGCATTAATATAAGCCTGTCAGAGATTCTGTTATAGAAGACGAATCAAACTTCTGACTAATCAGATTTGAGAAAACAAGTATAAAACATACTTTCTGTAATACTCTTCTACAGTCTAGTTTCATAGCATTTAAATGTCGATAGAGCTGCATGGGCATTTTACTGCTGTGGTCAGTGCAGGACTCCCAAAGCTCTTGTTTGCAGCTGATTAGTGTCAGATTGTCATCGTTTCCCAGCATAATTGCAGCATAAGTACAAACTGGTGCCTATTAGCACTTACAGTGTCTTGGTTTGCTTCCTGGAATATCTTTACAGTTTAAAGGTCTGTTCCATTTGGATTTATATATTGTATCCATTATCCAAAAATGCCACAGAATAATGTATTTGTGCTAGCTCAGTAGTTTCTCTGCTCTTACAGCAAAGACCTTGTGGATGTCAAAGCGCACAGTGGCTTCCAAAAATATTCAGGTCTTCCACACTGTTAGCTCTGTATAATCTTTATTATTGCTGCACTACATAAAACCTTTCCTGCATTTTATACAGTTACTACCTGCATATCCAGAAAAAGACTGAAACAATAGCTATGTTTCCATCCAAGTTGCGATTTTAACTTAGATGAATAATTGAAATATCGCATAAATCATTTGCGAGACTACAAAATCATCACTTCCCGGGAAACTAGAGCATCTTGCGTTCCACCATTTTCACTTTTCTGAGTCAATTATCCAATCACATGATTTGTTGAGGCAAAGTCACATGACTTTTTTGATGCGCATCAAGGAATTTATTCGGTAAATGTGTTTCCATGGTAGTTTATGCACATGTCTTCTTATTGAATAAAAAAATTACATGCCTCAATTGAGTGCAGGAATTTTTTCATGTGCATTTGGAGATTTTATTTGCATCTGGTCTTTCCATCCAACATTTTTTTCATACAATAATCCAAAATTTACATAAAAACATGTGGATAGAAACTTAGCTATTGTAATACTGCATCATGGGAGTTTTATTTGATGTCAGTGAAACACTATAAACTATTATGATTTATTTGAGAATTACAGTGCATTGCAGTAACCAATGATATTGGTATGTTCAACAATAAAAAAATACAAGTCAACAATTGTAAACCTGTAAAGTAAAATAAATGGAAAAGTTAACTATAACTACAGTATAAATATATTATACAGTAATACGTTAAACATAATTACAGTCAAATGTTTCTAAAGGTTGTTGAGTTGTTTTAATGTTTTGTATTGTTTGTGTCACAGGGCAGTGTAGTGTAACACACCCAGAGGAAAAACGGCATCTGCCCTCTTCCGCATACTCATAGACTCCCACAATTGGCTAGTCTTGCTTTGATTGACAGGGGAGAGAGAGTATGCCCCTCCCACCCAGACAACACAGAAAATTTTGCTTTCTGGTCATGGACGGCTATAGCATCATAGAGATTATAAGTTGTTTTCTCCGGACAATAGGATGAAAGCTTTTGCCAATTGGGAAGCATATGCTGAACCTAATATTTTTTTCTTTTTACTTTGTACTTTCTACTGACATATTTATCATTACCCACAATTTATCATTAAATAAGAGGGGAAAAAACAAGTGTTCCATCAAATTCCTAAAGCTCAGATTTACTGTCACTGTAAATGACTGAGGGAACTAGTTTACTGAAGCAGTTACTGTGAGACTGTAACCTATTATAAGTACTATGTACAATAATGGGCAAAGGTCTTAGGAAAGAAATGCTGAAAGGCAAATATCCCTTTCAAGATGATGCTATTAAGTGTTTTCTATATTAGAAAATAATGTGTTCTATTAAGAGAAGTAAACAAAACAAAACTAAACAAGGTGAATATTTGGTGTGAAAACACTTTGTCTTTAAAAATGTTTTAGTAATCTCAGTGAAACTGTGCACAGTTTTATAAGGAAATTTGCTGGCAAGTTTTTTCTAAGCATCTTGGAGAATCTGCCACACTTGGAGAATCTGGAGACTTTGTCACACTAGCTTCTGCTTTTGCACATAATCTCTGACTGTCAGCATCCATTTTTTGTTTGTTTTTCTATTATGTAATATGCCACCTTCTTTACCGATGTACAAACATATTTCATTTCATTTTTGTTGGGAAAACAGTGTTTGGAAGTCTAGAATGTGTTTTATTTTACTCACTCAAAAAGTGCCGAATTGTGGCCAACATAAACATCTTTTGCACAGTATGTTTATGTGCTACATCCAGATTTGCCACAAATTTTATTTATCCAATAAAAAGACAATCTTATTTCAGTTTATTAATATTCATTACTTAATTAGATTTAATTAACTTAATTAGAGAATATTCTAGAGAAAAATATTGAACCCATTTCTGCTAGTTACAGTGCCTTGCGAAAGTATTCGGCCCCCTTGAACTGTTCGACCTTTTGCCACACTTCAGGCCTCAAACATAAAGATATAAA
>JAFFST010046190.1:25475-42975 GCA_022414735.1 Noturus placidus | reverse complement strand
TCTCTCTCTCTCTCTCTCTCTCTCTCTCTCTCTCTCTCTCTCTTTCTCAGGGTGACAGTGGAGGTCCTCTGGTGTATTTTAAGGACCGCTGGATGTTGGTAGGAGTGGTGAGTTGGGGTGCAGGCTGTGCCAGACCAGGCCTACCTGGTGTTTACTCTAATGTGGATTCAATGCTCAACTGGGTCTACACAGTCTTGGAGGTAATCTTACATTTATCTATACATTTATAGTTAAAAGAAAGAATCACATTAAAATAAGATCTGATCAAAGAATGAAATCAGTCTAACTGTTGCTCATCTGCTTTCTTCAGCAAATGTCCTGAAACAAATCAGAGAAGAGGACATCGCATAACATACGGACTACAAACGCAAATATTACGTCAGTGCAATACAAACTATTAAATCCAAGTAAACTTCGAGGAGGTTCTTGTGCATGAACAGCGTATGTAGTAAATGCACAACTGGCAAAAACGGAAAGGTTCTGATGCGTTCAGGACCTGAGCATCAGAACTGGCACAATTCTGTGTCATCTTCTCAGGAATCGTTTTAATCTAATAGGCTGTAGTTGTGTAGTTCTGTAAATGCAATTCATTATAAGATTTGAATAATATTAGCTTTATTCTTTATACTGAGCATTAATCAATGGTTTTGTAAATTGACTACTGGAGATCCATATTGGTACTTTTACCATTGAATTGTTTATAAAGGGCATTTATTTGTAATAGCAAACATGAGTGTGTTTCTTCATTTGCATATTAATAAATGAAGTGTAGGGATCAGTGGGCTTAAGTTATAAACACAATACACTTTTGAGGATTTGGAGTCAGGATGTCATTGTTGCACATGTTGTGGCTTATGGTTATACATGATCTCTTATCAACTCGGAGAACAAAAATCAATACATCGTGCATTTAAAATTTTTCAATATTTGTCTCAGGCACGCCAAAATAAGCTCACAGTGTTTTTCACGTCATTCTGGCCCAAAACTCTCAGTTGGTGTGCAATATGAAAGGATATTCATTCCACTGTGTTTGTATTGTACATATTGTAAAATGTTTGAGACAAATTTTGTCTTATTTACTGTTCTTTTATTTATATAAAAAATGTGTAAAAAAATTAAATGTCTGTGCAAATACTCTATTCAATAAATTATGTAATTTAAAACGAGGAATGCAGTGTAATATTTTCTTCCCATACAAAGGCATAACGTGTACAACCACATACGGACTTTATGAATGATGACACAATAACGTTGTTTTTTTTTTAATGAAAATTTTTTATTTCTTATATTCTTTTTAGAGTTCGATTCAGCTACTGAAGTGCATAGTAAAGGAGAATGACAGACAGTGTTACAGAGAGAAAAGCTGATCGCACGATGGCTTTCTAGAGTTCATGTCGATGTGGTTTAGAAGCATTTTCAAAGGCAATGAGGACAGATATCATGGAGAAGCTGTTACTCCAGTGTTTTCCACACAGACACACTCATAAACTCTATTTAATAATAAAACTGAACGTTCTTCTTAGGACCTGTGCAATAAGGGAAGAGTTCTCAACAAGCCACCAGGTGGTTGTTGTTGTTTTTTTAAGCATGTCCAGTGTTGTGTGATTAAAAACATGTCTAAATTGTGTATGCTGCTTATCGTGTTACTACAGTATAGAATCGTTTTCCTCCATCATGAATTAAATCCCGAAACCTCAGTATAAAAAGAGAGAGTGCTCTCTGGAGTGGAATGTGTAGCGTGGAAAACAGATCTCACCTAGTTGTGGCTTGGCAGTGCGAGAAGGATCTGTTCCAGCAGTGAAATCCAGGTTTTCATTTCATAATCTCATGATTTCGCTGCTCTACTGTATATTAAGGTCAAAGTGTCTTGTTTTGCTGGAGAAGAAGTGTGCCCATTGGAAATTCGGCGTTTTAGATTAAAAAAATGTAGCTTTATATTTTCAGGCACATGATATTTAGCTATTTGTATTTTTTTGGCAGGATTCACCTATAGCAACCCTATATTGCACAGGCTGCACTGTAAAACCAGATAAGTTCATTTAACTCAAAAAAAAAATTTGAGGAAACGAATTACCTCGAAGATGATAAATCAATTTGTTTAAACCAAATACACTTAAATATAACAAAAAATCATTTTAAAATACAGAGTTCATTTTTTGTTATATTTAAGTGTATTTGGCTTAAAGAAATTAATTTATCAACTTAAAAATTTCGAGGTAATTCTTTTCCTCAAATTTTTTTGAGTTAAATCAACTATCCGGGTTTTAGAGTGTATATGACTGAGGACCCACAAAATGTTTTCAGTATTAAAGACAGATATAATCACTTAAGCTGTCTTGGACAGACCAAGTGAGCAGGATTGGATTTTGTTGTTTGTTTTGTTTGTTTGTTTGTTTGTTTTTAAAGTACATTTATACATTTTTAAAATGATAAAAATAAAAATCAAGGATTCAAAACAAACCAAAAAAAAGTAAAGTGTACTTATTTAAAAGACACACTTTTTGAATGCACCAGAATGCTCTCGAGACACGCAGGCACTCGTTTCTTTGAACATGACATATTATTGTACTTTTATATTAAGCTTTATCATATGGCATTATGCTAAGCATCGAGCTGCTAAACCACCCTTAAGAGAAAGGTACTACAGGTTTTTTAATCATCGAACATGACGTTATACGTATTAAGTCCGTATTGCTTACCCATGCTTAAGTAATAACAAAAAGAATGGCTATAAGAGATGCAATGAAAGTGCACCGCAAGCTAAAGTACATTTGTATATTCTCATGATTCTATATTAATCGTTTCATATATTGCTTAGGCATGCTTAAGCAATAAAACAATGATGGCGAGAACGTCTATAGGTAAAAGGCTTAGCCGATACATTTGCACCGCAAACTACAGTACATTCATGTACATCAAGCTACTAGTTTCGATTGAAAATTTTGCTCATACAAACCGTTTATGTACATTTCCTTTAACGTTTACTTCACTTGCTATTGGAATCGTTGTCATGGCTAATTTCTACAACATGACATCTTGACGTAGCTCACGTTCGCTTGAGTCGCTTTAGTTTATCTTGCCGAATGGTGTCACTTTTTCACATGCGCTGTAAAGATGCATTAATACCGTGTTTATTTCTGCTGTTTCAGCTGGAGTTCATTTACATCAGATTGATCAAGATTAAACTACAGAATGAAGTGCATTCCTTCAAAACGAGGTAATCATAGTTAGCTATCAAGTCCTTTGTTTATTGCATATTTTGCTAGACTCTTTTGATCTCCACTGGAAACAGCAGTACACTCACACAGTCATTGTACAGCCTTCTCTTACTTGGTTTTTTTTTTTTTTTTTTTTTTGCTTGTGAATGAAGTTTGACACCAAAACGTACACGTGTACAGGTGAGATGTACGACAGGGAAATTCAATTGCAGCCTCCATGAAACAAACAAGAATGAATGACTGACAAGTATTGCCTTTTGAAATCAGAGCATCTACCTAACTCCGGAAAACATCAGTGTAACACGAACAGTTAACGCTAATGACGTCAGTAGAAAACATCGTACGTCGGTTCCTCGACAGACATAGAGCCTTCCTCAGAGCTTCAAACCGTATGGCACAAAAACTCTGCAGTTATTGCTGCCACATGTGAACCCGTCAATTAAATTCAATTATGTCAAGTGAATTCAATCAATCCCTACTAACACACACCCACACACAAACAAAAAAAACACTGCTCTGTTAAAAGTATCCCAAACAACTGAGATTCTGGTGCCAGAGCCCCTGAATTCTGAGAGTCAACTCTAATGGAAGACCTATATAGATATATTCTCTTTATATACTTGTAAACCATGAGTGTAATAAAGAGCAAGTGAGAGAGAGAGAGAGAGAGAGAGAGAGAGAGAGTGAGAGAGAGAGAGTGAGTATGTATTTATATGATACAGTGAAGTTACTGAACCGAGGTATCTTGTTTTCATAGACGTGGGTATTATCAGTTAATCATTCCTGACATTCAGCATGTCTTGCAGTGTAATATATATATATATATATATATATATATATATATAAGTTACAGTAATTATACAGTAACATAATGCACCCTTTATTTACAGTAGTCTCCTTCACTGAAATTTAAACTCTGTGAATAATTAAAGTCAATGCTACTTTTATAAGCAGTTCTGTACTTGTAAAAGATATAGTTGAATTATATTTTTTGGGTTTCTCTCTCTCTCTCTCTCTCTCTCTCTCTCTCTCTCGTATCTGTACTCTCAATCGTGTTGTTTTTTTCACTACATCCGAATACCTTACTGTCATAAAATAGGTACATTTATGGCGCTTGTACTGTAAATGAACCAACCTTGCTTCTCATTGAACTCGTCGTCTGAGCGGAGCAGTAAAGCCGATATAAGAGCACATACATAAATCATTTATCATTTAACATGCTTTCTTTTTTGTTCCTTTAAAATAAAAAAAAATAAAATAAAAAAATGCATTGGTTAACTTGTTAAAAGCAGCATCCGAAAGGATCATTCATTTTCTGCAGGAGAACCTTTTTTTGTTTGTTTTTTTTTTTCACTTATAGGGGTGGGATTGTCTTAATTTACTAAGGAACTTATTTTATAGGACGTTTCTTTATCCCCCCCCCCCCCCCCCCCTTTTTTTTTTTTTTTTTTTTTTTTTGTTTTTTTTGGTGTGTTTGTTTTTTCTTCTAAAACATGGATATTACACTAAAGCTGCCCTGGAAGGCCACAGTACTTAAGAGTTTCTCTTTTCTAACTTTACTAAGTTCACCCAACTTTTCTAAGTTCACGTCCAGGTAACTTGTGTGCAGAACCAGGTGTGTCGAAGAAGAGAAGACTTCAAAATGGACCTCCAGGACATGCAGGTGGTCGCAAAATAAAACGTTCCCGATTCTGGGCTGGATAGCACTTTGTACCTTTCACACACTCACAGATAAACCTGGTTAATATCCAGGCTGCATATGTTACAGATGTTTGTATTTATGGTTAATGTTAAATCCAGAAGGCAGTATAAACTATTAAAGTATTTGAATTATAAAGTAATTAACATCCCACCCTGTGGAGTGCTGCCATTCTCACTTTATCTTCACAAAAGAAAAAGATCTCAGTGACTTTTAAAGAGATTCATTGATGGAAGATGCTTCAGTCATAAAGATGCTTAACCGGTGAGTGTTTCAATGAACGTGTGTGTAGTAGTGAGGGAAAAACTTGTCATTGACTACGTTTACATGGACATCAGTAATCTAATTATTGACCTTATTCTGAATAAGACAACATTCTGATTTAGGTGTTTACATGAGTTGCTTTTAGTATATTCCTGTCATATTCCTATACACAGTTTCGGACGCAGCTGTGCTCTCGTTTGCCATCAAACAGTTGAGCGCTGCCGTGTGTGATCGTGTGCAAAATGCAGTGAAAACTGTCATACGACGTTAATAGTGTGATTAAGGTGTTTACATGTCTGTGATACACGTCGATAATGCGAGTAAAACAGGAGTACTCCACATGTCTTAATTCAGTTTGTTTTTACTTCGAATATGACTTTAATCGGATTAAGCTCCTCAATAATCACTGGTTACATGTTCGTTTCTTAATCAGAGTATCGTCTTAATCGGGTTAATATCGGATTATTGTTGTCCATGTAAACGGACTAAATGAGAAATAACAACAATGTGGTTGAACACCTTGTTACTAAAACACATGGTGTGTGTTTCTTCTTTAAATTGTCACCCATCTGTATGTATAATATATACAGTACTGTTTAAATGTGTTAGACACCCATTCAATTTTTTCGACAAAAATTTGTCATAGATGTTTATGACTTCTACATTTTGAGACGGAAACAGTTTTGAGTTTAGACTATTCTCAATAAAAATTTCAATGTAACAGAAAATTATTTTTAGGTTTGTAAAAAAAACCAAATGGACTTTTAGTTTATGACTGTTTCTTTAACCCAGCCACGGAGCCATGGATCTTCACAAGCCAGTGGATGGTTCCGTGCCGGTCCCAAGCCCGTATAAAGGGGGAGGGTTGCGGCAGGAAGGGCATCCGGCGTAAAAATTGTCGCCAAACTAAAATGGATGCGAGAGACTCAAGGCAATCCCCGCAAGCGACGGGCGATCCCCGCAAGTGACGAGAGGATGCGTGCGATAGAATGGCCTGGAGAAGAGTCACCCACATCGGTGACCCCCCCTAGTGGGGTTAAAGCCTGAAGATGAAGAAGAAGAAGAAGAAGAAGAAGAAGAAGAAGAAGAAGAAGAAGAGTTTATGACTGTTTCTTTAAAGCCTTTTTTTTTTACATAGAAATGTTTGCGTTATTGTTACAGATTTTTTTTTTTTGCATGTGCCCAAGACTTCTGCCCAGTACTGTATATTTAAACCCTCTGTAAACAAATCACCTGTCCAAAGGTGTGTGCAATCCAGCCCAAAAATCAGATGAAATACTTCTAAAATATATTGAGCAAATTTCTATATATAATATAATCTTAATTCATGTGAACATTTTGCTTTCCATAAAGATAAAACAGTCCATATTTATAGATTTAGCTCTATATCCACAACATCCATACATCTGCCCATTTATGCACATAGACTTTTTTTATGCCTTTGGTGATGCTTTGTTGTCTGCTTTGGAACCTGAAAGGCCATTTTCTGTGTTGTCATTTCCTGAAGAGCTCACAAGGCACTCTTTACTGCAAATAAGAGAGAAAGAAAGAAAGAAAGAAAGAAAGAAAGAAAGAAAGAAAGAAAGAAAGAAAGAAAGAAAGAAAAAAGAACAAGTGTTTAAGAGTTTGTACATTGCATTGTGGGAGAATAAACAAATCCAGAGAGTAATACTTAGCAAAATGTAAAAGGTTAAAAATTGCAGTAAAAATTCAGTGTAGAACAGAAAGTTTACTGAGAAAAGGACGTGTAAGCAAAGTGCCCGTGAGGATATAAGAGGTGAATCCTGTAAACATGTGAAACGACTGCTGATGAAATATTTGTCATCATGACGTGACATTCAAATACGTGGAAACAGAAATCCTTTGAACAATTCACTAGACGTGTACCCACACTGTTCCTGAGGCACACTGATGACATTTTTAACACCTGCTTACACAAGAGCTCCAGCTGTTCATTTCTTCTTTCTCTACATTTCTCCCAGCCCTGGAGTATACATGAAACATCACACACCATGTCTCCTGCAGAACATTTTTGGACATGGTAGTGAATTCATTAGATTCTTGTTTGGAAAGCACTGTCCGTTATAAAAATACACAATTCTATTCCTTACTCGCTCAGACTTTAGATTGAGAACAAAAGATCTGCTCCAGAAGACGTGGAGAACTGTGGATGGTGGATGTTTTTAATAACAGGAATATCACTCCTATCATTTGAGATATTCCACTAATATCTTGTTCTTTTTAATGCTGGTTGTTTTTAAAGCAATTATTCTTTACAATGCTTACGCCGAACACTTTGAGTTCACTTTTAAATGTCTATTTTAAATCACAGGAGAACAAATGTGTTTATACAGAGTGCAATCCTGGGTGCTTTCTGCCTCATGCCCAGTGTTTCAAGGATAAGCTCCAGACCCACAGTTACTGTGACAAGGTTAAATCACTTAATTCAATCGGACTTACTTTTTCTCCTGGTTCTTGTTGAGAAAATGGATGACCACTGCCTTTATTACCATGACTACAATGATCAACCCAATAACTCCTCCAATCACGGATACAATGATTAGCGTCAATGTGTTGTCCACTTCCTTAACTGTTGGCCAAAATGACAAAAGAAAAATAAATTACACATTGAATTATCATCAATATTTGATAACCCTTGAAATAGCAGATAAAGACTACACAGTGGACATAGATGCATGGTAACAGTATCGCGTATACTATGACAGGTATAACACTTTCCCCACAATAAAGTAAATGTCCTTTCATCGTTTAAACATTTGGTAAAGAGCTCCTGATTGACACGTTGGGCCAGATGTATATAAAGTATGTGAATGTTTACTTTATTGGCATTTAAATATATGATGCTTGTAAGGTTTAAACCCCTGGGAATATGTTCAAACATAGTGCTGTCAAAAATCTTGAGATTGAAAAAAAATAAAATAAATGCACATTCAGTACGCAAGAAGAACTTTTCATGCGTTAATATTGAAGATTCTCCTGTCAGAACAAGTAAACAGTGTGCAGGGTATCATACACCTGATGTGGAATAATTTATGCATGTGGTTTAGCTTAATGAAAAGAAAATGCTTTATACACAATAAGATGCACATCCTATAACTTTAAAAACATGTCAGAATCAAGTCTTGTTTGGTGGGTTGCCAAATCTGCATGACAAAAGCAGCCCAATGGATACGCAGTATTAAAACACATACTGTTAAACTTAAAATGAAAATGAACTTAAACAGAAAATGATTGCTGTGAAGTGTAACTCAATACATGTTTTTCTTCCCTCGCAATGAGAATATGACTTAATTGACAGTGACGATAAACGCATCTTATCTTATTTCCTTAAACACAGAGAACACCTATTACAGAGTAAGTTTGACATGCATGGCGGTCAGGTAGACACAGTTATAGTAGTTTATCCAAACAGACGATGAGGGTTTGCTTTGCATCACACACACATGGTTTGCTTTGCATCACAAAGCCTGGCCGATTCAAGTGTCAATAAAGACAATATCTGTGTCCGAGTTAAAGAAATCCCTCCGATGTCATTTGAGTAAAAAAAACAAAAAGAGCACTAGACTTTCCTGGAGATATTGAGCACCAAAAAATAGTAACCGTTCTTTTTCATCAAGCTCAATGGGCCCTAGCTGAAGGCAACATTTGTATCATGACAGACCACCAAACACATTGGATTCAAGCCCTATAACTTGGAAAATATGCACCTGTAGATACTGTAATTCATCGCAGCATAACTCCAAATACAGTGATGTGAGACGTGAAATGAGAACAGAAACCCCACTGTCTGGTCCTACAGCGCTCACCGTGTCCAGCTGAACGGAGACACTCTTACAAGTTTGGGTTTCTGATGGCTAGGTAGAGAAGACTGTCAGTGTGCTTTGGAAAAGTGACTCAAATACTGTATGCCAATACATGTTCCATTTCTTGTTGGCAGCATGTAATTTCTGAGATACAATATTATGGAGAAACTGAGTAAAGGTCAGTTCAGGGAAGCAAATGTCCTGGACACTTGTGCAAAGAGTTGAGATTTGAGCAAGACTAAATAGGTCATTATTTGTGCAGATACAGTAACCGATGTTGAGTGTAAACTCCCAACCAATCCAGATACCACTGTACCAGCTGTGCTACTTGAAACAAGGCAAAAGAACACACAGCTACAGTGCCTTGCGAAAGTATTCGGCCCCCTTGAACTATTCGACCTTTTGCCACGTTTCAGGCCTCAAACATAAAGATATAAAACTGTCATTTTTTTTGTGAAGAATCAACAACAGGTTGATCAACATTAGACATTGGATCATTCAGAGATCCTCACTGAACTTCCGGAGAGAGTTTGCTGCACTGAAAGTAAAGGGGCTGAATAATTTTGCACGCCCAATTTTTCAGTTTTTTATTTGTTGAAAAAGTTTGAAATATCCAATAAATTTCGTTCCACTTCATGATTGTGTCCCACCTGTTGTTGATTCTTCACAAAAAATGACAGTTTTATATCTTTATGTTTGAGGCCTGAAACACGGCAAAAGGTCGAACAGTTCAAGGGGGCCGAATACTTTCGCAAGGAACTGTACAGCAGCTGGGAGAAGCCGACAGCAGATATGGCCGTATACAGTAGGAATCCCCTTGTATGGGTCCATATGCAAACTTAATAAGCATGATGGAATAGTACAAACAAACAAACAGAAAGTCAGACACATCTTTCCCTAGTGCTGAAACCAGCTTATACGCAAGTCTAGGATGTCCGGACACCTGACCAGTTGCGATGAGCCGTCTGACAGAAAAACAACAAGGGATTGTGAAGAAAATTCTTTATTTTGAGTTGACTCAAGTGTCCTGCACGGAGCCTTCACCTGAACCCCACTGAACACCTTTGGGATGAACTGGAATGCAGACGGTGCCCCAAGCGTTTTAACTCATACCAGTGTCCAACCTCACTATGAAATGGCACAATTCCCTACTACCAAGAGGTGGGGTGAACAACTCCATATAAAGCCCCAGAGATTTGGAATGGAATATTTAACAAGCACGTAGGGGTCTTGTTGACATGGATAACAGGTAGACCCCACACGTCAAAACTGGGAAGCAAGTGCGTCTTTCTTCCTTTATTCATTAAGAGTTTAAGGGATCTACTCCCTTAACAACCCTCTTTGGAATCTATGCAACATGCCAAATTAAAATGGGTGACTGCTGCTAGCAGTCATTTCAGCAAATAGTGAGAGGCCTGCATGCTTGGGATAATACGTTTGCCTTGCATGAACTGGTAGCCAAATGACTCTGGTCAAAGGTGACCTTGTGGTTGATCTGGGATTTCTGCCCAAGATCATATAACCAAATTGTGTTAATCTGTCAGTACATCTTGAAGCCTTTCATGAAGGTGAGCCTGTACAGCATTCCTTGCTGTGACCTGTACACACCTTATGGTACTCTTTAGACCAGGCAGTGGCCATCTGATCCTAAGACCATCTGCCACAGAGGAAAGACACAAGACTTCCTTGTCTAAGCAGAGACTGGCCTGTTGACTGGTAGACGTCTACATAATGGGATATAGACACTCAGAACACTCAGACCATACTGTGACATGACATATTGAGCAACATCTCCTCCCCGTGGTCATCAGATGAGTTGTATTGCACAAGAAAATACACACTGCAGCTACTTGGGTGTCATTATGTACTTTTACTGCTTATAATAATAATAATAATAATAATAATAATAATAATAATAATAATAATAATAATAATAACAATAATAATTACACCAAATCTGCTATAACTATTGGCATTTTTGACTAAAAATGACTCAAATCAACCCACCAACCCAAATAGTATTCTGAAGGGTTTAAAAAGAGTCTTACGCTGGTCAACTACGATGAGGTTGAATACGGCACTGTGGTTTCGGTTCTTCTCTTTGGGGTTGCGGGCGAAGCAAGTGTACTCGCCCTTATCCTCGAAGGTGACGTTCCACAGCAGAACAGAAATGTTACTGTCCTTACTGGAGCCCACGAACATCACACGCTCATGGGTGATCATCACATTGGGCTCCAAACCCTCAGCTGGGATGACTCCCTCACAAAGCTGAAGGGAACAGAATCTTTAGCAATAAATGGAGATGCATCATACCGCCTCTAGTATGTAAGATCAGCTATGTAGAATATTTATATAGGTGATTTTGCTTTAAGAGAATATTCTCTGCTTTAAATTTCATATGTTGCTAACTTCAATGTCCATGTGTTTGTTTCCTTGCCAAGTAATAATAGCAAAGTCATGACCCACACATGGGTAGCCTATAAAACTACAATCATCCTCTTTCATATTCTTGTGTTTCCAATCCAAGGAATTGAGAGATGTAAATATCATAGCATAGCATAGCACTATAATAATTTGTTTCATGCTAATAAGTGTGCTAATACATTTAACTACTTAATTTAATACTGTACTTGCTATGTTTGGCTGTGTGTTCAGAACAAGCACATGGCTTATTGTTTGTGTGGACATGTAGAGATTTCTTAGAAATCGAATCAATGTAAGTGTACAAGTATTCAATTTCAGTAACTGCCAAGCTTCTGCTTCTGGGCCCTTGAGCAAGGCCCTTAACCTAACCTCAACTGATCAGTTGTATAAATGAGAGAAATGGAAGTTTGCTCAGGATAAGGACCAAATTTTTTCCCACTCCCTTAAGATCGGCTGTGTTCAATTTCCCTTTTATAAAAACGTCATCAGCTACCTAGGGCATGATTAATCTGGCTATAAACAAGTGAGGACCTTGAGCTTTTTCTACAATCTCCTGTTGCTTTTTACTATGGGTGAGTGCATACAATTTACTTGATTTCTGCAATCATCACTATTATTTTTATCATTATCATTATATGTCTAGTATGTAAGTGAGTGTTAGTAACTTATTCTTCTATTTCTTATATTTAATCCTGTGCGTGCGTGTGTGTGTGTGTGTGTGTGTGTGTGTGTGTGTGTGTGTGTGTGTGTGTGTGGGTGGGTGGGTGTGTGTGTGAGAGAGTGGCTTCCTCTATGTGTGTGTGAGAGTGTAACCCAATTCTTTTTTGTTTACTTTCTCAGCTGGCAAGTGTCCTTTTCTCCTTCCATCCTTCCGGGACACAGGCTTGGATCTAAACACACACTATCAATTGGCACACCTTTCAGCAGGTCTCTGCTGGTTGAAGCCCTTGCTGTTGACCCAGGTGTTTCTGGTTTCCCACCCCCTCTGCATTATCAGATAACAACTGCCAAGATATTTGTTTATACTGGGAATCCTTCTGATGAAGACATGGCTACCTTTGGGGTTCATCCCTCATTCCTCTATCCCTCTATGAGTTTTTCTCCCACACGCCCTGTGACCTAACCATCTGCAATAAACTCCCCATATTTTCCCATGCTTGTCTCCGTTGTATTTTATTTCTATCGTAATTTTCATCCAACGGTGTCTACCAAATGCTGTAAATGTAAATGAATAATTCGGTTGTATTGGAGTACAATTGCTCATTTATCTTCCAGCCATGGCGATGTAGCATGGGTGCAGAGTAACTAATTTCATCATTTTGTAAGTTTATAATTTCATAGCTTGCAAATTTTTACAACTTTTAAAACTTTCACCACCTCTTGTATATTACCTAAGAATTTGTTGATGATAAACCTGGTTCTTCTCAAGAGACAGAGTATGTATTAATACCCAAATTGTTTGGGACCAAGAATCAATTCGACAAGCACCTAGAGTCTTGGCCTATCTACAACATAATGAAAATATAATGCTCCACCACTATACAAATGAAGCTTTCCAGCATCGAAAACCTTAGTACTTAGATCTTAGTACAATGGCAGAGACAGAACCTGTACTTTCAATGGCTGCATCTCATTTCATAAACAAGAGAGTGCTGATAGGCCATCATTAGAGCATTTGGAAGATCAGACTGTGATTCAGCAGAGGCAGGTAATGCACACTTGTTAAAGCTGTACCTTCCACTGAACACTACTGATCAAATATCTAATCCATTTTGTAGTATGTACATTGTATGCTAACCCGATGGATCAGTCTGACCGATGTTGGCAATACTAACTGATGCGATGGGTAAACAAACACGATAGGTGATTTAACTGGAGTGACCCATCAGTTCAGAGCCCTTTGGATTACAAGATCTGAATTCCACAGTGTACTCAGTCCACTCCTGTACTCCCTGTGTCATCAGGCATTACCCAAACTCCATTATTTAAATGTACACTACTGTATTTGGCTTGATCCACAACAATGATGAGAAAGCCTACAGGAATGAGATCTTCTTGTGGACTAATAATGCACTAAAACCAACTTCAGGAAGAACTTATGGCACTTATTGTTGACTTCAGGAAGCTGAGAGTAGACCACTGACTCCATCATCTCCACAAATGGAAGTGCTACAGAGAAAACCTACAGCTTAATGTTCAGCAAATTTCCTTCCCTCACATCTCTAAAACCACACAAAAGCCCTGAAACTGGACCAAAAGTATTCAGCAAATAGAAAAGTTTTCCTAAGCCAATGTGTGGCAAACATTTATTTCACACATTTCTCATCAGAAATATCTACTTCAAAATCCTTTCCCTCTCTCGATCTTTGCAATATATCTTACAGTAGAAATGACTCTTTACATTATAGACTTTCATCATAGACAAGGCATGTCTACACTTACAGTTTGTGTTTTTCCTGCAAATTCATTCAATTTCATTCTTATTGGCTATACAAGAAGATCTAGGTGGCCGAGGATTATCTTTTAATCTAGCCCAATCTGGCAATGCTGTCATTAACTATCATGTTCACTGCTCTTTGCAAGTGAAATTGTTCATAGAGGTAGCATGGGGCAGAGAAAATCCTGTATTTATGGACTTCTGTTACCATTTTTTGACCACTAGGTGCATTATTAACGTTATGGAATCTAAGTGGGGCACTTATTAATATTTGTTGAACAGCTGATATAAATGCTTCCCCACCTGATCCCTTAATGACGTGCCTCCACAATGAATGAATGTGTGAATGTGTGTGTGGTTCCCTAAACCTAACCCACCGACATAGATGGGTCTTCCATGCCGAATACTTGCTGTCCCAGCCACAAGGTTCACTATGAAGAAGCAAACCACATACCTTGAAATTAAGGGTCCCCCTGGCAAACTAGCATATTTTCCAAGGCTTAGGTACACTCTTCAGCTGCTAGTATGTGAGGAAATTAAAGTGTTTTTTGTGATGTGAAAGACTGTGCATAAACCCTTGGAGGAATTGTGGAAGGTCGTCCACTTTTGGGAAGGTCCATTACTGTGCCGAGTTTTTCCATTTGGAGATAATGGCTCTCACTCTGGTTCTTTGGAGTCCCAGAACCTTTGAAATAGCTTTGTAACCCTTCCCATACTGATGTATTTCAATCACCTTCTTCCTCATCATTTCTGAATTTCTTTCTACTTTGGTATAGTGTGTTACTGGGTAAGATCTTTTAACCAACTTCATGCAGATGGAAAAACTTCTATTTAAGTGTTGATTTGATTGAACAGGATTTGCCGAAATCTCTCACTGACTACAATCTAAACTACACCTTAACTCAAACCCTAAAGCTTGTACCAATGGAAGAAGCTTAAGGAGGTTGCTATTCTGGCCATCACTATAGCCAATGAATTAAATGTGCATTGAAAACTGGGGTTCAAACTCACTGTGGCCAAATGCAGCATTCCTGCCAAATATATTGATATCGAGATTACTTAATACTAATAAACTCAATAATTAATATTTTTATTAGCACTTTTACTGTGATCACTTTGATGAAAGAGAATGGCTTTATATTTTATAGGCCACCCATGTGGGGTTACGGTTTCACGGTGATGAGAAGGAAACAAATGGATTAGTTCAGAGGAAAACCACCCTGTTGATCATAGAACCACAGGCTTTCCTTATTCTCTCGGTCTTCTTTATATTACAGCTTTAAGGTACGACTAAGCAAAGCTGGTGTACAGCTCTTACCATATCCATTGTCCCATTGTCATTATACTTCCAGTTGAAGTACAGGTTCTTGATGCCAATACAGCTACTGTAGATACAAGGTAAGAGTACAGAGCTGCCATTCATCACCTCAACAAAGCCAGCCTTCCCTACTGATACTTCCAATGCCTGTGCACACCATACCCCTGAAAGAGAGTGTGAGAGAGAGAGAGAAAATATATTAGGACTTGTATATAGCGAGATTAAATCAACAAATAAAGCACTCTTTTGCCAGTAGCACCACAAGTGGATAATTTGTGCATGCTTAGTAGACTACTAGCAGGTGATCAGTGGGACATAATATTAAAGATTCGTGACAACTGGCCAATGCTAACTCTGTCCAGTGCTTACTGAAATCTAATTGGCAGATGGCATTCAACTTGATCAAATATGGAGGACACAGAGAAATATTGATCCAATGAATATTGAGCCAATTTTCTTAATGTGATGTATATGCGATATTAAACATGTGTGTGTGTATATATATATATATATATATATATACACACACACATGTTTAATATCGCATATACATCACATTAAGAAAATTGTGAGGGGTGTACTCACAAGTGAGTACACCCCTCACATTTCTGTAAATATTTGATGATATCTTTTCACGTGACAACACTGAAGAAATGACACTTTGCTACAATGTAAAGTAGTGAGTGTACAGCTTGTGGATGTTAGAGACCTAGTGCTCCTCCACCTTCCGTTTGAGGATGCCCCACAGATGCTCAATAGGGTTTAATCCATCACCTTCACACTCAGCTTCTTTAGCAAGGCAGTGGTCGTCTTGGAGGTGTGTTTGGGGTCGTTATCAAGCTGGAATACTGCATACTGATCATGTTCTGCTTCAGTATGTCACCGTACATGTTGGCATTCATGGTTCCCTCAGCTTACCAATCAGAAGGGTGATGACAATGCTAGCATGGACCCCATTACCAGATATTGTGCTTCTGTGCAGGAACGATCCTCTAGTCCTCCTCACCTCCATGTCCACTTTTTCATACACATGTTTGTCCATCTGCCTGTTTTCTTGTTTGTCGGTCTGTCTTGCTTTCCTTTGGCTTAGTCCTCCAGTGCGTGTGTGTGTGTGTGTGAGAGAGAGAGACTGTGTGAGAGAAGTGTCAATCAGACTGTACTGCACGTTAAGATCCATGGCAAGAACACAGATGAACATGACCCAGAATGTGTGGTAGAGACTTTTTACCCCAAATATGTATTTATTAGGTCAGGTGTAAAGGAAGAAGAGGGTAAACAGAAGAAGGTAGGGAGGGGGAGAGGGGTATAAGGGGGTGATGGGGTAGTTATTTTCTGACTCCCAGTCTGGTATTTTGACCATGTGGTTTAAGCGGAAGCGCTGAGAAGACTGTGCTCACTGGCTATTTTTAAATACAGCCGTGTCATCTCAGTATTTCATTCCTTGCAAAGATACTGTGTTGTGTTATCTGAAAGTGTGTGTGTGGTGTATGTGTGTGTGCATGCACTGGTTTCAAGTCAAGATTGCACATGCTCAGCTGTTAGCTGAATAGTTAAAAGCAGCACAGGAGATCTACAAGATCTGCAGTCACGTCGAATATCTGTACATATTATCGTAAAAGAAAAGTCATCTGGTTACTTTTCAGTGTTCTATAGTAAGCTGTTAAATAAATCCAAGGACAGTAAAAGTCATTTTTAAACCAGAAGCAGTAACGATGCCGCTAAAGCACTGTTGTGCTTACAGAGAAGTTAATCTTAAACAAATAAACAAAGGTGAATAATCAGTAAAAAAATTATTCGTAGTATTGTTGGCATTAAATGTTCTAAAGTTGTGGCTTCTGCTTAGTCGGAATGGAAACCTGCACCCAGACCAGACCTTTCCGGATCAGATCGGACACCCCTGTACTAAACCAATCATTATTTATTTATTTATTTATTTATTTAAACATTGCAGACATTAATTCAGTCCAATTATGTATTTATTTTTTGTATAATGCTGTTAACAGTGGACATGGTCACACTTACAGAAATATATCAATTCAGTATGAATTTGCCCCTAACAAACAAGCCACGGTGGTGAGGACAAACTCCTCAAGACTATATGAGGAAGAAGCCATGAGAGGAACAAAACTCCAAAGCTCAAAATTACTGTGTTTTGGGGTCAAGTTGTTGAAAGAGGATTCCTTGAAAGAGGATTCCTTGAAAGAGGAAATGTTGAGCAACAGGAGAAGAAAATATATAAAATATGCCAGACACAATGAGCATTTATATGTACACACACACACACACACACACACACACACACACACACACACACAG
>JAFFST010046190.1:4476-14476 GCA_022414735.1 Noturus placidus | reverse complement strand
CATACAAATCATTAGACAAATGAAGAGTGTTCTGAATGTAAAACTTTAATGTGTGTATGAGGAATCGATTCAGAAATGCTAAACATTTCTAGAGAAAGGAAAGACATGAGGAAGAGGAAGGACAAATATATAAGGAATAAAGTAAAGGTATTATACTGTACTGGCAAGAGGAACGTGATGCAAATCCTGAAAAAGACGAGGGAATGTCTGCCTTTAAGTGCATCCTATAGGTTTAAGAAATTTCTCTCTTTGTCTGACCTTCAATCCAGTTATCCCATCTCTCTCTCACTCTCTCTCGCTCTCTCCCTCCCTCTTTTTACCCCTCTCCTGTTTCCCGTTCTCCCTCTTCCCTTCACTAAGCTAAGCGCATTCAGCACAGAACACAAGGCCTGAGAGAGAATGTGACTAGACAGATTAGTCTCCTTCGTTTCATTCATGTGAGAATTTAGAAAGAAGTTGGAAAGAAAATAATTGCTATTATACAATTTGCATTTTTTTTAAATAAATAAATCAACAAATCTCCTGAATTCAGCAAAAGTAAGTAAACATTTTTTTCCTCTAATGGCTGTATGTGCAGGCATAAAATATTCATGTAAAAAAAAAAAAAAAAAAAAAAAAGAAACTTTTTTTTTAATTATTTCTATGTAATTATGAACAAATGCCAGTAACTAGGAAAGAGATCAGCTAAATAGAAATGAAAGAAGTATAAAGTATTTTGAAACTAATTCAGGTTGGCTTGATCCTTTTTATGATGTTTTAAAATGGCACTTTCTTGGTAGAATCTGGTTTAAATTAGCATGAAATGACCGAAATAATGTGCGTTCAAATTAATGCATTTAAAAAAATAAATAAATGAGCAGAGATTATTATTATTATTATTATTATGGATCTTGTTCTGTTGTACATTGTGCATTCATTTAAAAGTTAGACTCTTTAGAAACAAAACCTAGGACCAGTCATTCAAAGCCAGCTTGTTATTCCATAATGAGAATTATTGGATTAAATTCAGAGGATATGTACAAATAGCTTGAGAAAGGCGTATTTGCTGTTTCAAACCAGTCCGGTCTGGTCTTTAAACGTAGTTTACTTACTAAACGAGAGTTATTCAGTTTGCACCCAAGCTGAATTTGCAGGATGTTCTTGTTATCTATGTGAGACGTCTCCGGTTGCATTTGCTCATCAATATGGTCATCATTTTGAGAGAAATGGCTTATCGCACTGCAGTAGTTTTGCCCCTTTGACTTACCTGTCACCTCTTCACTGCACAACCTATATAACACCACCTGACCTGCTCCAGATCGGTGCTATCAGATGTAGTATGCATTCTTTGTTATTTGCATTTGAACAAATAACAGATAGCAAACCGTTTTCTAAGACAATATGGAGGTTATACTGATTTTGTTCTAGCTTGAATGAATGGTTATGTTCTCTATTCCTTTAAGTACATCTGTCCATATGGATATGCATATCATTTTCTGTAAGAGACATACTGTATCCTGGTCAGTGTTGCAGCAGATCCATAACCTACTCTGGGAACGCTGGGAACACTGGGCACGAGGCACCCGTATATATTTTTATTAATATGTCTTAGATGGGACAATAGTGTGTAAGTGGATATTTCAAATCTAAACAATAATAAGCAGAGATCTTATCAGTCAAGTGTCACTAAATATTCAAACATTAATTAGTTATAATGCTGTTAGAGTGATTTCACACAAACACACACACACACACACACACACACACACACAGTATAGAGTGTATATAAAATAAAGGCAAAGACTGTCTAAATATTAATCAATTCTACTATTACTACTACTAATAATAATACTAATAATGAGGCACCAAAATAAAATGCACAACAGCAGAATAATTTACTTTATACTTTATTTTAATTCTGTCTAGTGTACATTTTGCCCGATGCAAAAGCAATGACCCACATTAACTGAACAAAATCTATGGTCCACCTGACATTTACTTCTCATTCAGTTTAAAGTTATGCTGGGCTATGCACTACATGTACATAATGACAAATCTTACACAATATACCTACAATACCTGCAACATCACATTCACATAAGCACTTAAAAAAAAAAAGAAAAAAAGATTGGAACAATCAAAGATGTGCAATATATTCAAACCATGCATTATATGGTTTTTAAGGGACTCCTTTTATACAGCTATGTATCATATCTCTATGTAATCATGCTGGTCATTCATTAATCCAGGTGAGCATTAGGCGTGTGGATATTGAGTAAATTTAAGGCTGCATTCCCTCCGTACTGCGTTCAAAACTCAGGTGCGTTTCTGTAAATTCCTCACGCGGCACTGTCATCTTTTATTGGTTTATTCAATATCCGACTCACACACTGTGCATTT
Organism: Noturus placidus; assembly: GCA_022414735.1. Taxonomy (NCBI): domain Eukaryota; kingdom Metazoa; phylum Chordata; class Actinopteri; order Siluriformes; family Ictaluridae; genus Noturus; species Noturus placidus. Next base: position 12,097 of record JAFFST010046190.1, on the reverse strand, counting down.
AGAAATGACACTGAAAATGAATCAAAATCCACAAATGATTAAAGAAAGCATTAAATGTTTACGAAAATATAGTGCAATATCAAGAAAGTAATACATTTAAAGGATAAATGAATGCGACGAATGGAGCATGAAGGTCATTTTGAACCGAGGATCGTAACCTGAATCACCGTAGTGCAACTTGCAATACCATATAATCCTGTGTTAATTAATGCTGCACTTTAATGAGCCGAGAATAACGAACGAGTCCAGTGTTGGCATTTGCCACGAGAGTCGTGCCAGTGCAAACACATGGTGCATGGTTATAATGTAATCCGACACTCAAATATTTTACTGGAAAAGGTTTTTTAAAATATATTCTCTTTGTTTATTTGCAGTTTTTTTGATGCATTGCTACCAAAAAATAGTTTAGTTTTTTTTTAATTGGATTTGGTGTTTCAGCGTTTTGTAAATTTAGTAGACGTAAGAAAGATACAACTGTTAAGTAGTTTGCACTGGATTTTCCCCTTTTTTACCCTTCTTTTACCCCTCTTACCCTGGAGATGAGCAAAAATAAGGTGATTATGGGTGATACAGGTGTCTGTGATTTTGTACGAACCATAGACGCTACATTAGCAAGCTAGCTATCCCCCCTCCTGATCTTCACAAAGGTTTGCAGGGTTAAAGATCACCTAGATCAACTGCTACCATGACCTAATTGCTTTTTACATCTTGCTTTCTTTTCTATTCCAATTAACTGGCTTTTTTCGCACCTGGTTTGTGGCTCTAACCAAGTGAAAGTGGCACCTGTAAGAGAACGATGATTGTATACAATATGTATAATGAACGATTCTATTTAAACAATTGGAGACAGTGTTTAAAAAAGTATTCCTCTAAAAAAAACAAACCAAAAAAAAAAAAAAAAACACAACACTTTTGCTGCCTCTGACAGTCTATCGTTATCTCAGGGAGTTTTTCCTGGGAAAATATCTATTGTTCAAATTTGTTCTATTGTTCTATTGCCTTTGACCAAATATAAGGATGCAGACTTAACAATTCTGTGTTATCCATTACCACTAGCTTGAATGCATAAGTCTGTTCTATTTGACCCATCCAAACTGTCAGGGGTAGTGAGAATCACCTGGGTATCTTACACCTTCCAAAAAAGTCACGATGCAGTTTTTTTTTGCAATAAATGCTAGCCATACAGCCATCTTTCTCTTTATTATTCTCACCTCATACACATGTAGGACCATGTACACAGCAGAATGCGGCTATCAGCTTCCCGGTCTTCAAAGCTAAAGATGGGCTCCTCTAATCTCATTGGCTCTTCTAGCACAGTCAGTGTATTTTATCCTCTGTGAAATCCTTTTCTAGGTACTTGATGTGTTGTTTCCCAGCACTAATGTCTCATTTCTACTACTGGGTTAAGCTAGTTTTCCCTTACTATACCATGTGCTGTTGACTGCTGGGCCTGATAAGTTAAGTTCTCTCATATCTGCAACACGTGGACCTTTTTTTGAAACCAAAAGCAAAAAACAAAAACCCAAGTGCTAATCTTTAAGCATAACAAAAAGTCCACAAAGTATTCTGAGTGAATTTTGAGGTCGTTAATGGCTTCATGACAGACCTAACTAAAATGAATGGTTTTGGAGTTCTCAGAGCACAACTCAGACAGATTGCTCAAAGAATAGACATCATCTCCATTCCTCAATGGAAACCTAACCTTAACAATAACCCAGTGAAGCTGTATCTATACCCACATCAGGAGTTTCTCCTAGGATATGACCTAGCAGTTATTCTGCCATATGACTCAAAGATTAGCCATAGCAGTCCCCAAGTTAGCCATAGCACTCTCTCTTCAAATGGTAGTGGCCCAAGTGGGATTGGATTCTGCCATACAATCAATGACACTGAATGCGCTCTTTTGCATGGCAAAATTCAGAGTGCAAGGGTTTTATTGAGAGCTTTAAAGAACTGTTCAAGAATAATCTGCTTTGTGGTTAGCATAATCCATACAAAACATTGCCAACTACAATATCAGATCAGCATGTACTGATGATGATGATGATGATGCAGGAATACATATGCCCAGTCCCCAACCTTTTGAGACCACAAGACCTTGTTGACATCAGACCCACAAAAGGTTGTTGCTATGACCCAAGAATTTCCATTTTTCTTGGCCAGAGACACAAATGAAAAGGTGGACCTCACTGTTCATCTTGTTCAGAAAAAGAATGGCGATTTCCATCCAATTCGAGACTGGTTCCTAAAGATCATCCCTTTTATGCATGATATGGTGGTCAAATTGGTTCTGAAACAGCTTTTCTAAGGAAAGGGTGCTGCTGAGCAGGGATTCTCCATCAGAATGAGTCACCACAGATGCTTCCGTTACAGGCTTGGGGGCAGTGTGGAACCCTGGTGTAAGACCAGAACACATCAACTAGCTAGAATTGAGAGTGGGCAATCTGACCTTCAATTTCTCTTTACCCAATCTGAGACACTTCCAGGTGTCATGTTGAGTGGAAGAAGGTTTTAAAAGGGTTGTAATTTCAAGTTTATGATGATGTTTCTAGAAGGATGGGGCACAGCTGGATTGTAGTGGAATCACCTCATTATAAGGCCTTTTGAACAATGAAACTGTTCATCTGCCAAAGAAGAACGTTATTGGTTGCCCATTGTGTCGTGGATGTCACCACGGTTTATAGACAGGCTGGATACCTGACCCCAAACTATGAGGAACATCTATGAGATATCCTACCATGCAATTCTTCCTAGTTCTACAAGGTTAACCTAGCTCCCAGTGGTGTGAATATGGCGGTCATCTTCAAATACCTTTCCATTAAGGCACATCAGGTTCCTCATAATATTGTGGCTAGCGTAAGTCATACAGGTGATTCTCAATTCCGCTGGTGGTTATGAGGGGTGAATAAGGCTAGTAACATATGTGCCTGTATGTAACCTCCACAACAACAATCTGACTGGAAGAAAGTCTATCTGAAAGCAACCCACATTATGGAGTGCCTGAAATTCTTGCTACATTGTGACGAATACAACTAAAATTGATGTTTGGTTTTAAGTTTTTGTTCATATTATAAGCTTTCAGCCAATAATTCAGAGACAAGCAGAATACTTGTAATAGGATTATTTGCAATAACTAGACAAAACTAATATATAAAAATAAAATCATCCAGCTCAAAGTATAACTCATTTATTTATACATATTATTCATTTATTCATATTATTCATTCATATATATATATATATATATATATATATATATATATTTTTTTTTTTTTTTTTGCTCATTTCTATAATAAGTGCTAAAGAGTTGTGGACTACATCAAACTTCCTATGTCAAGTCAAGCCTTATTATCATTCCTTCTCAACCCAGCAGTTTTTAGGGAATATTTACAACATGCAATGGATACAAAACATGCCAGTAAACACTACTGAGTACTAAAACCAGCAGTAAGCTAGGAAATATTTCTTGATATGGAAATGAGAATGTTTTACTGTTTATGTTTTACTACCAAACAATGTACTAAAGAGTGTATTTTACTAGTAAACTGCATGTAGAACAAGCAGTGTGGTGTATTAGATTATCATACTTTTGAATGGCTAAGTTATTAATATAGATAACCAACAATATTGTTTTTTACAAAGATTATAGTGGAAATACCTTGAATATAAACAGATTTGTCTATCATTTCCTATTATAATATTACAACAAACCAAATATAAGATTATTAATCATATTTTTTAGCCATGTTTATTAATTTCAAGCAAATAGTCTTGTATTATTGCCAGACAACTGGACACATTTTTAGCATTTATTTCTAGACAGAAACGAAATGCTCTGCCATTAGAATAAGAACCTTTAAAGCTTGAAAGTCTAGAAATAGGTTTATTAATAATATTATATTAGCTCTGTTGTAATCTTATATTAGGAAATACTATATAAATTAGAGCATTTTTAAGATCTTTGTACATGCTAAGATGACATTTTTGCAGTGTGCTGTTACTTGCGGTACATAAGAAGTAGCTACATATGTTTTTTCTACATTAGTGATGCTAATAGTTTAGAAAAGATTTAGAAACTAATATTAGTCTCAGGGCACTTCCAAGTGAACGCTAGTGTAGTGAAAAGACAATTTGGACCCTGCTTAAAAGACATATTTTTGTGCATTAAATAAGTTGTACTTTGTGCACTTAAAAATGACTCCATGTATCTGTTTGATTGTTTGTTTCATTTGATTATCTGAAAACAATAAAGTAGTGTCGTGTATATTACAAACAATGTAATAGTTTAGAAAAAAATAAGAAAAATACTCAAGGAATGTTCGACAATACTGCTCACAAATACATTCAAGCATACTAATATATATATATATATATATATATATATATATATATATATATATATATATATATATATATATAGTTTTGAATCTAAATATATTAGAGCATGCTCTATCTCAGCAATTTTCCCTGAATGACAATTTAATGTCATTATATGAAGACCAAATAGGAAAAAAAAAGTCAGAATTACTTCATGAACATACTGCTGCTAAAATACCGTTCTGGGGTGTGTTTCTTGAAAAATTTCATATGTAAGGTTCCTAAAGTTGTTTGTTCACTTCATATTAAGAATGCTCTTTAATTGTTGCGTGGTCATAGAGCTAGGTTGTCTTTTTTGGTCAGCAATCTGCCAGCTTATGATGGTCACCCTCGCTTAAATTCGCTGGTCAGTGGTCTTCCAGCTTACAATGGTTATCTTAGCTGATCTTTACTGGTTTAGTCTGTCTAATAATTTAAAATAACTCTTTACTGGTCTTTGCTGGTCATTCGTCTACTGGCTCACGTTAATCAAAACATCAATCTCTTGTAGAAAGTAGGTTTTATTTCTTCTTCAACTCTGGAACAGCCTCTCTTTCAAACATGCCAAAATCACCTTCTTGAGTCAGACATGCCTTCAACCCACAAGAGCCAAGCCTCATTGCCCAGGCTGCCCTTTGGTGGTTTGATCAGGCAGCCGTTCAGTACACTGATAATTGGTCGTTCTTTTACAGTCTATAAGGACACCCACTTAGTGAACTAATGCCATTCCTTTACTATCACACTAGCTCAACTCTCAGCTTTCATCCTTCCACTATACAAATCCATCTGGCTGCACTTAACCCCAAGAAGCTCTTTAATTGGATCCTTTCACACCTTCTCCCACGATTTTCCGATCACACATCTAGATCAGTACATCACCATGGGCTCATCTCATAGACACACTACAGCTACATCCAGACCAAGATACAGGGCCGGGGAACTGACTCTCATAATCCAGCATGCATCGATTTAACAATTTTGCACAGAAAAGAAGCTGATCAGAACTCTAATCTAAACTTAATGTTCTCCCCACTCCCTCAGTCTTAACAAGAAGTTAAGATCTTATTTAACTCGCAAAATGAAGTTAGAAAAAAAACTGAAGCTTGGAAAAAGGACCACAAATTCTTCTTAATTAAATTCCTAGAAATTCCCATTCCGGTCTTATTCCATTTTAGTACTCGAGGGCATGTTCTTCACCCGTAAAATAGATCTTTTAACGTTCTGACGTTATGCTGATACAATTTTGTGCGAACATATTTGAAGTGTATTAATTATGCTTAATAAACATTTTGTCCAATTTGTCTGACCATGATAGATGTGGTATAATCTGACAAACTTAAAATTCTCATACAGGATTTATTACATGATTTTCTCTACATCAGACATTAATTAATTCGCAACTTGTCCCAGTAAAATAACCTTACTTAAACGTACTTACAATTACCTCAGACTAGTGAACAAATGATAATGTACGGTAAATTACCTCAGACTACAGTAACTAATGAATACTAATATTTAAAAAATACCTAGCTAGCAAATGCTAATGTAAATTACAACAGATTAGCGTACTAATGCTGGCCTAAAATACCATCGATTAGCTTTGGAATGCTAACGTACATGATGTCAGATTAGGTAGTGAATTCTAACATAATTTACAACAGACATGCTAGTCAATTCTGTGCTAAATTCTAACGACGAATGCTAAATGAAATGAGCTCCCGCGGCTAAAGGAGATCAAATATCGTTAAAATTTTTACCTTTTTCACAAATTACGTTTATTAAAGTACATCAATAACTAAGTGATATCCATAAATGCCTATTCATTTCTATGGTAACATTATAATATTTGCACTGTTCCGATTGCTGATCCATCGTTAGCTTTTATCTTCGCCGTGAATCCAAAGTCTAGCCGCTTGTGTTGCTTTAAGTATCCGTTAACAAAGTTCTTCAAGAAACACACCCTCCATTAGTAAAGAAGGAGCAAAACACATTTAGACCACAAAAGCAAAGTGGCTTTTTTTGGAATGTTGCTGTACTCATAAGTACATTTCGCTCTCAAAGGGAAAGAGGAAATTTTTTTTTTTTTTTTTTTTTTTGCATCAGACAAGAAATACAAATAAAGTCGGTGGAGTCATCTATAAAAATGAAACTACTACCAATTAGGCAATAGTAGGAATAGTGTGCTTTACCTTTAACAATAGTCACGTTGTTAATATATACTGGCAGTGGTTGGAAGACACTAAACAAAAAAATCATTTTAAAAGTGGTGTGCTTCCAATAAATACTGTGTGGAAGATTCTAAGAGTTACACTGAAGATTGGAGTATAGAAACCCGAAGTGTTACACTGGCTCACTTGGACTGTATAGCAGGTGTAGCAACTGAGTTTTCCAGGGAAGAAAAAAAAAAAAAGTAAAAATCTGATTGTTTATTTTCTGCACAAATGAGGAAAGATCCATACCAAGGAAAGTACTGCAGAGACAGCATGATGGATCGAGCAAACATCATCTCTGGAAGAAAAAAAAAAGAAAGATTAGAGATTAGACAAGTGATTTATGCGAGTTATTTATCCAAATCTGAAGAACTATGTAATAATAAATTGTGTGTGTTTTGTACTAATGCTTCATTTTTCTAGATTTGAACCCAAGAATGCTGAGGAGCATCAGAACACACTGCGACGCTTATTAACATGCTGCGACGCTATAACCTCGTAACGTTTATGTTTACAAATACCACACTACAATTCCAACATGCTAACCACAGCTGGGCTCGGATGTTGTGGATGTTCTAACGTTACAGAAGCAGTGTGTGTGTGTGTGTGTGGATATGTGTGTGTTGTTTCCCTATATATATTAACATGCAGTCATATGCTAGACGTTTACCTGCATGTGATGGGGCTCAACCAAAGTTTAGGTCCTTCAGGTCATAGGCATGTTAAATTTTTCTTTCATTGAAAGCAAAACACAAAAAGAAGTTCATTGTGAATAATATCATTGATATAGTTTACAGTTTGCAAAATACAGAGATGTAGGCTATCTGTCAGAATTGTTTATGATGTGGTTTGTCCCAAAAATATCCACCATACAGTACATAGGGGAAATTAACACTTTTTAGCAAAAGGACTTAAAATGTATATATTTAGTTTATATTATCTAATTATCTGTCTATCTATCTATACTATATACAGTGGTGTGAAAAAGTGTTTGCCCCCTTCCTCATTTCCTGTTCCTTTGCATGTTTGTCACACTTAAGTGTTTCGGAACATCA